>MU725590.1:150719-216629 GCA_026770625.1 Nicotiana glauca
GGATAAAGAGATAAGTTGGCCAAGTAGCTCTCTGAAGATACAGACAGTCAAGCTCATGTTAAACTAACTTCTTAACGGATGATTGGAAATTTAAATAATGTCTTGATCTTTCAAAACCTGCTCTCGGGCTCATAACTCTTTCACCCACTTGTTTTAGGAATGAGAATATACAACAATATCTCGAAAGCTAGAAGAAATGAGAAGTTCAAGTGATATTACTCACGCGACGCTGATTTTAAAACTCCTTGGTAAAGCGATCCTTCTATCAACTTATTGGTGTCCACAGCTACTGCATCGCTTCCATTAGAGGATGATGCAGCAGCAAACCCAATTTGAAGGATGCATTTTCCATCATAAACAATGACCAGAGATCTGCAGCATGTGACATCTGATAGAGAATCCCAAGCCCTGTGGATTAGACAAAAAAGAAAGAGTAACACTTCAATAGGCATTTGGACAATATTTCGTTAAAGTTGAGAAAAGAGAGTATTTGAGAAGTTGAAAAAGAGAATCTGAGAGTTGAAGTTGCGTTCGTGTATGAATTATACTGGTAAAAGAAGTTGAATTTTTGTGAGCGGAAACCAATACTTCACTTAAAATACTCCTCAAAGAATTTTTCAATATTTCAGAGTATTTCAATTACTGAAACTAGGTATTTGCAAATATTGATGGCCAAACTTCAACTTGCAAATAATGACTTCACTATTTCCAAGTGAAGTGATGGCCAAACACAACAAATTATCATCAACAAGTCTCTTCCATGGAGATTACAGGTTTTCTCATCTAAAAGAACATCAGGAAATGTATAAAAGTACGCTAAATTGTGCTTTCTTGGTTATATATCATTTGCATACTGGAAGAGCATGTTCAAGGACTTAGCAACACATTCTCTTTCAGGACAAGTTGTCTATCAGTGCTATAGAACAGACAGTTGCGCTAGTGAATGCAGAATTCACACATTATTCACTATTTAGAATGATGTCACTTTTCCTTTATACAACCAAATATATTTCAAGGAATCAAATCATGCGCTTTCCCACTCATTAAGAAAAACAACAACAACAACAACAACCCAGTATAATCCCACTTAGTGGGGTCTGGGGAGGGTAGTGTGTACGCAGACCTTACCCCTACCTTGGGGTAGAGAGACTGTTTCCAAATAGACCCCCGACATCCTTCCCTCCAAAAACTTCCCACCTTGCTCTTGGGGAAACTCGAACTTACAACCTCTCGGTTGGAAGTGGGGGTTGCTTATCATCAGAGCAACCCCTCTTGTCAACTCATTAAGAAAAACATTATGGTAAATTGCTGGAGCTAGAGTTCTAGTTACAGGTTTAGCTGAACCCAGTAGCTTTGGTCAAAACCTGTATTTGTTGTTAAGAAATCTACTTAATATGCATAAATAATTTATCCAGAACCCAATGAGATGCCTTTTTAAAGATTCAGAACCCATAAACTCAAAATTCTGGATCCGCCTCTGCACAAATCCCTTATCCGCAAAGGCCAATAGCGGCTTTTGCCACTTTCTCGCCCCTTGATGACTTAAGCCCCCAGCCTCATGGTTAGGTGGATGGTCCCTTCCACAAAATCAACCCACTCTTGTCAACAAAAAATGAACTTTTCTAAATAGTTCGAAATACATAAACGTTGAATATTTATTGTTCAATGACCCAGTCTCCTCTACTGATTTGATAAGAAGTATCATGCAGTGCAACTGTCACAGATATGTGACCTTCAGTCTGATTTTTTCTTCACAAAGGAAAAAATGATCAGATTCACTTCTTGAGTGCAGCTTAAACTCATTACATAGATTATGCAATATGTATATATAGACAAACAGATGAAGTTCTTAATACTTTATGTGATCTCCAAGCACAAAAATAAGCAAGTACTCATAGATACAGTACCATAGCAGCTCAGAAATAACAAAATCTGGTAGGTTGGACGCTACTCTTTGGCACTCCACACCAGTAGGATTTACCTGGAAAAGAATCAAAAGGCATAAGTTGATCAGTTACTCTAATGGTGTAACAACAGGAGGAAAACTAAGCAATGAGATGAGCAGAGATAGTGGAACACAAAGTACACGTCCTCATGTGTGTATGTATGCGTATGCAGCCCTCACCACAGATATGGTTTTTGGTCGAATTGAAAGCCAAACAAGACCATTTAAGATATTGGTAACGGCCAAGCCAAGTGTTAATAAATCTGCTCTGGATTGAGAACTGTGCAAGTTGAAAGCAAATAGTTAAAATAGTGGTCCAAGAATATGCAGAAAAATAAATTACATGAGAAACAGAAGCTAAAAACTGTTTCCAATGTGTTCTGCAAAAAAAGAGAAGTGCTGCTCCTAAAAGAAACATACTGCCTCAGCTACATATGATTGGAAAAAACTTATGCATCCAACTCAATATCTAAGGGTAATAGGTGGAGTAATAAGATCATTATAAACTGATATGGAAACACTTATTTAACAAATATGGGACTTCTATCCAGCTAGAGCTTTAACTTCTTCCCACATGTTTGACTCATTTGATCTCAAACGTGGATTTTAAAGGGAAAAGGTCAAGATATCTATAAACTAATTGGGAACCATATTTAACCAAAGTGGGACTTTGTTCAGACTATGTCTCTAACAATGAGTAAGTGAATTAGTGAACAAACTTTGAAATGGCTTAATGATTAGAGCACATACACCCAGCTTAATATGAAGAGGGCCATGCCCCTTCAAAAGCCTTACAATTGCACTTCATATCTCATAGATTTTACTGGTTCAGCATTGTCTTCCAATTGTGAGACAGTCTACTGAAATCATCTCAAGAAGATATGATTGGTCCATTAAGAAACTTCACTAACTATTTCCAAAAGGCGAAGATCTCAGCTTTTTTGTTTCTAAAATATGCCTTTATTGCGTTCAGCCAAAAGCTCATGTTGATAGAGGATTAATCAAATATTGGTGTAATCTTATAAAGCAAAAAGAATGCATCAATTCTTCTACAGTATGTCAGATGCAAATCTCGTTTCATACTTTAGTAACACTTTTTCTTTTCCTCTTAAGATGATCCATAAGTATATACCAAATGATGTGTGTGTGTGTGTGTGCTTTTTTATCTTATTCTTTTCCTTTTAAACCAAACTTCAGCTGAAATCCTCACATTACCAAGGATTTAACTTCTGCAAACAGATAGTTTCGAAATTCTACCACAATTACCTTCCTTTTCTTAAACTAGTAGTTACAAGTCGGTTTTATAAGTAACTTGATCATGTAAATGCGTAAAAAATTTAACTCTTTGTAATACCAACATTCTCGAATTACTGCACAAGATTCGAGCTACTCATTAGAGATAATATTCCAGGACATGAATTGCAGCCCCAAATTCTCCCTCGTCTCTTTCAACTTTTACACCCTTTGTAGCTATAGAAAGGAAGAATAATAACTTGCAAACGATATTCCCTGTCTCCCTCCACTCCATTTTCCTTGTTAGTCCTTCTAAAAAGAAGGTCACATTTCAATATTTGGAAATAATTTAACTTTATACTTCCATTTTATGCATAATGACATATTTTTATAGCTAGAAACCTCATGTGCTTAGTCAAAATAGCCATAGAAATTGAAAAGGAGGAAGTGGTAGTAGTACTTAACCTGCTAGCATCAGCGACGGGAGCAATACCAGAGACCGCGCGATTGAAAAGAACAGCCAATAAAGACAATCCACCAACGTATATCGGCAAGCTCCGAACTAAATCATCATTTTTGGATACCCAATCTGCTATCCATTCCCTCCGTGGCTTCGGCCCTCTATACCCACTTCCTCCCTTCATTTCTCGTCACGAATGTTCCAAATGAGCAAATAACCAATAAGCACAAAGACAATGAATGTGGAATTGAGAGTACCTGGGAACTAATAGAAGCCTTAACAGTAACAAAGGAAGGGAAAGAGGAGAGACGACGAGAATGTACAAGTCGTTGTTGCGGTTGGTTTAAGGGAATGAAACCAAGGAGATTTCCCGCTTCCATTGATTAACAGGTTCGTTTTTCTGTATGATTCCAATGTTCATAAAACGGATAATATCTAGCTCCAATCACAAAAAAGAAAAGAAAAAGTAAAGGCATTGTTAGCATAATGGGCCTAAGAATGGGCTTTTGGGTGTAGAAAAGCATGGGCTAGTCCTAATTGGGTGGCCACTTGTTAAGTAATAGGAAAATTTTTATGAATCACCATCTTTTAATAGTAATTAGCTATTTATAGCGCGTATTCTTGCTTTAGTACAAATTCGGTGGAAGGAGGAGGAGATCGAAAAATTTAATGGGATAGGGAAGAGAACGAGATATATTAAAGTAGAGAGAGAAAGAAAATAGTATAACTAATTAGCGTATTTAGTGGCTTAGGGCTAGGAGGTAACCAAAATTAAATATTTTGCTATAAATCTTAAAAGGTATCTATAGAATATAATTTTTTTAAATGATATTTATTTAAAATAAATAAGGTGTTAACCTTTGCTATAGGAGGTAAAAATTCCTAAGTAAAATTTTCATGAAGCACCATCTTTTAATAGTAATTAGCTATTTATAGAAATCATTTGCTTTATTACGGATTATAAATACCTTTTATGTGGTTATAAGATGTATTTAAGCTGTTGTATTCATGAATATAGTGGCAAAAATAGGCGTGAATCAGGGAAGTCCACTGTATTCATGGTGTGACACATTGGATTAGCTGGACAAATTATTGTATTCACAACGTGAAATAAGGGATTACACTATTTTTAAAAAGGAACGTGAATCAATTAACATAATAGACTCCTAATATAACTCAACAAACTTAATTATAACACAAAAATTTTGTATTTTCAGTTATAAAAAAGATTCTCAACCAGAAAATATCCCAAAAATATAGCAGTCTTCAGAGAAATTATATAATACATCTGAATACATAAATTATATTAATTAAAAAAACTTATGAATACATTCATGGCATATAGCGAGACAACGGGATACATTGAAATACAATGAGAAAAAAAACAGTGAATACAATAAAATACATGGAATACAACGAGATACATTGAATTATAATTAAAAAAAAAGACCATAAATACAATGAAATACATGAAAATACATTGAAAATATTAACAGAAAATCATCCTACAACATCCATATCTTACCAATTCTAGCTTGCTAAAGATGTTGAACCCCTTCTTACCCAGTAAACAATTATTATCTTTATTTACTATCTAGCAGAGAGGACGAAGCAGTAACTGTGAGAAGGGCAACCAAGGAACAAAAGTGGAAAAGAATCAAATAGCAGCCCTCATACGAGTCTTCTATAGGTAAGTTAATATTCTTCGTCGCATATAGGCTATCTCAAACATTTATTCCATGTATTTGCTCAATGAAAAATAAACTAGCGCGTATTCTTGCTGTAGTACAAATTCGGTGGAAGGAGGAGGAGATCGAAAAATTTAATGGGATAGGGAAGAGAACGGGATATATTAAAGTAGAGAGAGAAAGAAAATAGTGTAACTAATTAGCGTATTTAGTGGCTTAGGACTAGGAGGTAACCAAAATTAAATATTTTGCTATAAATCTTAAAAGGTATCTATAGAATATAATTTTTTTAAATGATATTTATTTAAAATAAATAAGATGTTAACCTTTGCTATAGGAGGTAAAAATTCCTAAGTAATAACCGGTTTAGTCCAGCTTGTTTCGGGCTGAAAATACTTTTTTTAATTAAAAATGCTTTTTATAAGATTAAAGTATTTAGCTAAACTTTTAAAAAGAAAAAATAATAATTTTGACTAGAAGCAGATGCACTTTTTGAGAACAAGAAAAAAATAGCTTCTTTTCAAAAGAAATTTTTTCGAAAAACACTTTTAAGAAAAATATACTTAGAAATACTCTTTAAAAGTTTGGTCAAACACTAATTACTGCTCAAAAGTATTTTTAGCCAAAAATAAACTATTTTTCTCCAAAAATATATTTTTTAAACACTTTTTAGAAAAACACTTCTTAAACTAAGCTAATTTTAGAAGCTTAAACAAACATGCTATACGTTAAGTTGAAACTACTTCGAACGTTCTCAAACGATGGATAATACACTTACATCAGTTGATAATGGAAAACTATCATAACTTGGTTTAAGTTATTTAGTTGTCCATATTATATCTAGAGTAAATGTGAGTCAAGAACCTAAAAAGTGATAAGTAGTACGTCTTGCCCTGCTTGCCACCGAATTGGCAGGCCAGCCGAGCCGTGAGCACGGTGGGAACGAGCTTCCCAAGAAGCCAGCCCGGACCAGGGTCAGCATAGAATGAAAGAGACAACCCTAATTTTGTGTTGGCTTTGCCAACTTATTGGATTGCGGGTGGAGAAAAGCGGACGTGGGGACTCGGTTCGGGGCATAGCATAACTAAGAGAGCCATTCCATTTAGGGCGAGACAAAATAGGCGGGTATGTGCGGTCTGGTGTCCGAGCCGATTGGACAGACGATGACTACTTTACTTATTATTCTAGTATTAGCGGCCTATCCGAAAAGGAATGGGATGGAATAGAAAGAACCGAAGCGCTAGCGCTACATGGTCATTTTTGAAGGGGGAGGGGGGGGGGGAGGATAGGCTTGTGAAGAGGCAAGCTTATCCCCGCCGCGACCAACAGCTGCTAGGTTTCCCCATCTCTTCTAAACTTTCCTCGATCTTCGGCCCGAGCTGTATGAGGCAAAAATTCATCCCATGTACGGTTCGAAGGTCGAGCCCTATCCCAGCATTAAGGGTGTGACTTAGGTCAACTAACACAAAAAAGATACAGTTCACTCAATGATTGCCTTTGGGTTCCGAACTCCATATGGGGAAGGAACTTGTTTTTTACGAGATCTTGATCATTTACATAGATTCACTCAAGCATTGTTGTTTGCGATTGTGTAATAAATTTTTCTTCTTCTCAATCATTCAAGATATTATGTGAATTAATATATTACTAAATATAATGAGTTAAACTTAAATAAAAATAAAAATAAAAAGTTATCTAGATTGATAAGGTAACTATTCGCTTTAAAACCGAAAATGGTTTGATATAATTCAATAGAATCTAAGAAATGATCAAAATAGAAATGATTTTCGAATGTGATTCTATAAAAATTCAAGTTTCATTTTTGAATGAAGTTGGACGATATAACTTTTTAGTTTTAATAATTTACCCAAGAGTTACTCAATGAATCGATTGATTGGAGTTGCGGGATGAATATATATTACAGATGATGAATCAATTCCTTTTATATGTCTATCACTTTATCTTTGTTAGTGTTGTTTGCTTATAATGATAGATGAATAAAAAACTTTTCATTCAACTTCTTTCAATTGAAATTGAGATTTTTGCCTACCTTTCAATTTGCATAAATGGAAACTTAGGTAAGTACTTTCTAAACATATATATAAAAAGAATATATTTGATTTAATTTATCCCTTTCCGGCTTACTATAACTAGTTATTTTGGTTTTCTATTAGCTTAACTATAACCCCAACTCTATTTATTGGTCTGAGCAAGATACAACTTATTTAAACTGAAAATTTAAAATGAATAATTCATAAAAAGAAATCTTTCTGTGACATTGCGTGTATATATATTTACTTACGTTACCAATTATAAATTCTTGGTCATTGTCATTGAGATTCATATCAATTCGGATTAATATTTAGGTATATATATTACCTCTCTTTTTTACTCCTTTCAAACAAAGAAAAATGATTGAAGTTTTTCTATTTGGAATTGTCTTAGGTCTAATTTCTATTACTTTGGCTGGATTATTCCTAACTACCTATATTTACAATATAGGTGCGGTGATCAGTTGGACTGTAATGACCCATTCGGTCGTTTTGTGAATTAACGCCTCGATCCCCTATTAACCTCTTTTTCCATATTTATTTCTGCTATTGTAATTTGCCGGGAAGATTCGTTTGGAGTTTCGGAGTGTTTTGGGACACTTAGCCCCCAAATGAAAGTTTAAGCTTTAGAATTTGGACCGTAGTCGGAGCATTATGAAGATGGCTCCGAAATGGAATTTCGTCAACTCCGTTAACTTCTTTGGGTGATTTCGGGCTTAGGGGCGTATTTGAATTGTTTTTGGAGGTCCGTAGCTTATTTAGGCTTGAAATGTCAAAAGTTGATTTTTTGAAGTTTTCGGATCGATAGTGAAATTTTGATATCGGGGTCGAAGTCCGATTTCGAAAGTTGAAATAGTTTCGTAGTCTTGAATGTGACTTGTGTGCAAAATTTGAGGTCAATCGGACATGGTTTGGTTGGTTTCGGCACTGGATGTAGAATTCTTGATATTTCAAGTTCATTAGGCTTGGATTGGAGAGTGATTCGTGATTTTAGCATTGTTTGATGTGATTTGAGGGTTCGATTAAATTCCTATGATGTTTTAGGATTAGTTGTCATGTTTGGTTGAGGTCTCGGGGGCCTCGGGTGAGTTTCGGATGCTTAACGGAAGTGATTTTGGACTTAGGAAATTTTTTGAACTTGCTGAACCTATTGGTTTTGCACCTGTGGAGCTTGGACCACAGGTGCGGCGCCGCAAAAGCGGTTGGCAACCACAGATGCGGTCTAAGGTATAAGGGCAGTTGGTCGCAGATGCGGCTCAAGAACCGCAGGAGCTGACCGCATCAGCGAGGTAAGGGACGCAGGTGCGGAATCTAGTTAATTAATAAAATTATGCAGATACTGAGTAGGAGCCACAAGAGCGGGACCGCAGGTGCGGTATACCCCTCGTAGATGCGGAAATCACTGGGCAGAAAAGAGAAAAATTGAGGATTTGAGTTCTTAACTTCTAAAAATCAAATTTGAGCTCAATAGAAGGCGATTTCTTGAGGGATTTTGAAGGAGAACTATTGGGTAACAAATTCTAACTCTAATTTGGTTATAATACATTAGTCTACTGTTATTTTTATCATGTAATTAAGGAATTTGAGGGTAGAAGTTTGGAAATGGGGAAAAAAGTTTCCCAATGGAAAATCTTAATTTTGAATAAGAATTTGACGTCAGATTGAGATGATTTTTACGCGAGTGAACTCGTAATTGAATGGGTGTTCATAATCCGTAAATTTTACCCGATTTCGAGATGTGGGCCCAAGGAGGATTTTTGGGCCTTTTTTTATTTTCTTGCCTTAGCTTCGATTCCTTTAGCTAAACTAGTTGTTTGTAGTTATATTTACATTGTAAAATTGATTTGATTAGATTTGGACCATTCGGAGTTGGATACTCGTGGCAAGAGGGTGATTTCGGATTGATTTTTGAGTTGGTTCGAAGTAAGCGGCTTGCCTAACCTTGTGTGGGGAACTCCCTTTAGGATTTTGGTATTGTTGTTATATGAATGTTGTGTACGTGAGGTGACGAGTGCGTACATGTGCTAATTGTTGTAAAACCCTGTTTCCATAAATGCCTATATTTTTCCTTTAATTGAGCAATACTAGTATATGAAACCTCATGTTTAGCTTAGGAAAGCATGCCTATATGACTTGACTGTCTTATATGCTTTAACTGTTTTACTTGGATTCTATGTAGCATGTTTAGAGTAGAATTTACTGTTTTCTTGATAAGAACAAGAATAGAACTGCAAATTTCTTTCTTAAGACTATTATGTGTTTACTTTGGGACTACGGGACAGTATCTTGGGAGATCCCCCTGCATGTTTACTTTAGGACTACGGATTGGTATTCCGAGAGATGCCCCTGCACATTTATATTTAGGACTACGGGACAGTATTCCGGGAGATCCCCTGCATGTTTACTTTAGGACTACAGATCGGTATTTCGGGAGATCCTCCTGCACATTTATATTTGGGACTACGAGACGGAGTCCTCGAAGATCCCCCTGTACTGGATATTTACTTTAGGACTACGGATCGGTATTCTGGGAGATCCCCCAGCACATTTATGATTTGGATTTCAGGACGGTATCCCAGGAGATCCTCTCCACGTTTACATTTGGGACTACGTGACATTATCCTGGGAGATCCCCTGTTGCTATTTTTGTTTTCTAAGTTATTTCTTCCTGTGATTTCATCTTTATTGACTGTTAGTTTTAATTATACTGTCACATTTCATACTGTTTTACCTTGTTATATATATAACCAGTAGGGCCTTGACCTTTCTCATCACTACTCGACCGAAGTTAGGCTTGTCACTTACTGGATACCGCTGTGGTGTACTCATTCCCTTTTTTGCATATGTTTTTGTGTGCAGATCCATGTTCTTATGCTCAGCCATACTATTCGTGAGGCGGAGCGATTCAGAGACTTCAAGGTATATCTGCCATGTCCGCAAGTCCCTCTCCATTCTCCCTTTTAGCTATAGACTTCTTGTATTTACTTTTGTTTAGACTTCTGGAGTTAAAACACTAGATACTTCTTTATCTTGTGATTCATGAGATTTCGGGTTTTAGGAGTGCTATGTTCAGTTTAAGAGAGTGTTATTGTATATGCTGAGCGGTACCTTTAAACTTTCTTATTATAGTACATGCAAATTACTAGTTTCGTAACTTTATTTCCTTTTTCTGCAATTTGTTAGGCTTACCTAGTTGTAGAGACTAGGTGCTGTCATGATAGTTCACTGAGGGAGAACTTGGGTCATGACAAGTTGGTATCAGAGCTCTAGGTTCATAAGAGTCATGAATCACAAGCTGATTTATTAGATTCTCGCGGATCGATACGGATACGTCTGTACTTTTCTTCGAGAGGTTATGTAACTGCTAGGAAAATTCCACTTCATTTGATTTCCTTTTCGTGCGAGATTATTGATATCAAAATTCTAAACCTATGTCTTCTATTCTCTCACAGATGGTGAGGAAACGTGCTATCGGAGATGAACAAGCACCCACACCCCCTGCTAGAGCCGCTAGAGGCTGGGGCCAGGGTAGAGGCCGAGGACGCCCACGTGGTGCAGCTAGAGCACCTACGCGAGCTGCTATAGAGGAGCCATCAACAGTTCCAGGTGGATCCCAGGCGCCTGATACACCTACTGCTACTACTACTCCAGCTCTCCAGGAGACCCTTGCACGGTTTATGAGCATGTACACCACTCTAGCTCAGGCAGAGTTGATTTCCCTTGCGGCAGCCACATATCAGGCTGGGGGAGGAGCACAGAATCCCGTCACTCGCACTCTTGATCAGCGAGTGCAGGTTGATCAGATCCCAGAGATTATAATGGTACTGCCTGTAGCCCCAGTTCAGCCCGAGGATAGGGCAGTAGCTTCAGAGGATGAGCAGCGGAGGCTTAAAAGGTTCATGAAATAGAAGCCTCTTACATTCAGTGATCTAGCATTACAGGATGCTCAGGGATTTCTGGAGGAGTTCTACCGTATCCTCTGCACTATGGGTATATCGGTATCGAGTGGTATTTCTTTCACTACCTTTCGACTTCGAGTAGCAGCCTATCAGTGGTGGTATACTTTTGAGTTGGACAGTCCGGTTGAGGCAGCTTCCCTTACGTGGAGCTAGTTTTCAGATATGTTTTAAGGGAGTATGTTCCTCAGAGCCTGAATGAAGCATGGCGTGCAGAGTTTGAGCATTTACACCAGGGTACTATGACTGTTTCAGAGTATGCTATCCATTTCACTAACTTGTCTAGGCATGCACCGCCCTTGGTTTCTACAGTTTGTGAGAGAGTCTGCCGGTTTATTAAGGGGCTCATTTCCAGCATCAGGTCTAGCATGGCCCTGGAGTTGGAGATGGATATTTCTTATCAGTAGGTGGTGAGCATTGCTAGGAGAGTAGAGGGAATTCTTGCTCGGGATAGAGAGGAGAGAGAGGCCAATAGGTCTCGCGAGACGGGCCATTATTCTGGTGCCCGTGACCCAACTGCATTTCATCATGGTAGGGGTTATATGAGTCGCCCTGTTCATTCAGCTCTTCCAGTAGCCAGTGGTATTCCAGTTCCTCCTAGGCCTCAAGAGCCTTATTATGAACCTCTTGTATCTAGCGTGCCTCCTGCACGAGGTGCTTTCAGTGATCAGTCCGACAGACCTGGCCCGAGCCAATCACAATCGCCATGTCCTCTTAGAGCTTTTTTTGAGTATGGAAACACACGCCATGTGATGAGTGATTTCCCTAGACTTATGAGGGTTGCACCTCCAAAGACTTCTCAGCCACAACAGGCTCAACAAAGTTCCAAGGCTATGATTACAGCACCAGTTGCTACCCCACCTGCCCAGCCAGCTAGAGGTGGAGGTCGAGGAGGTAGAAGTTGCCCTAGAGGGGGAGGCCAGGCCATATACTATGCCCTTCCTACCCATATAGAGGTTGTTGCCTCCGATTCTGTCATCATATGTACTGTCCCGATCTGTCATAGAGATGCATCGGTTCTATTCGATCCAGACTCCACTTATTCTTATGTGTCCTCTTATTTTGCCCCGCATTTGGGCGTATCTCGGGATTCTTTGAGTTCCCCTATTTATGTTTCTACTCATGTGGGAGATTCTCTTGTTGTGGACCGTATTTTTCGATCGTTTTTTATTGATCTTTGTGGGTTTGAGACCAGTGCTAATTTATTATTGCTCATCATGGTAGATTTTGATGTTATCTTGGGCATGGACTGGTTGTCGCCCCATTATGTTATTCTTGGTTGTCACGTCAAGACCGTGATGCGGGCTATGCTAGGTGTACCGCGACTAGAGTGGAGGGGTACCTTAGATCACACTACCCATTGAGTTATTTCATTTCTTGAAGCTCAGCGAATGGTTGAGAAGGGGTGTGATGCTTACCTAGCTTATGTGAGAGATGTTAGTGTTGATACCCCTATAGTTGATTCAATACCAGTAGTACAGGATTTCTCTGATGTGTTTTCAGCTGATCTTCCAGGCATGTCGCCCGATAGAGATATTGATTTTGGCATTGATATATTGTCGGGCACTCAGCCTATTTCTATTCCTCTTTACCGTATGGCTCCTCCTGAGTTGAAATAGTTGAAGGATCAGTTACAAGAATTGCTTGATAAGGGCTTTATTCATCCTAGTGTGTCACCTTGGGGTGCTCCTATCTCGTTTGTGAAGAAAAATGATGGTTCTATTTGCATGTGCATTGATTATCGCCAGTTGAACAAAGTTACAGTGAAGAACCGGTATCGTTTGCCTCGTATTGATGACCTGTTTGATCAGTTACATAGTGCTCGAGTGTTTTCTAAGATTGACTTGCATATGTCTCTATGATCGTTTGAGGACGAACGAATGTTTTAAAAGGGGGAGAAAGTAACGGCACGACCGGATATTTTGTGAATTTACTCCCCGATCCCCTATTAATCATTTCCCCATATTTATTTCTGCTATTGTGATTTGCCGGGAAGATTCATTTTGAGTTTTAGAGTGTTTTGGGACACTTAGTCCCAAATGAGAGTTTAAGGTTTAGAATTTGGACCGTAGTCGGAGCATTGTTCCGGAATGAAATTCCGTCAATTCCATTAGTTTCGTTGGGTGATTTCGGGCTTAGGGCGTGTTTGGATTGTGTTTTGGTGGTCCATAGCTTATTTAGCCTTGAAATGCCGAAAGTTGAATTTTTGAAGTTTTCGGATGGTTTGGTTGGTTTCAGCATCGGATGTAGAATTCTTGGGTTTTCAAGTTCATTAGGCTTGGATTGGAGGGTGATTAGTGGTTTTAGCGCTTTTTATGTGATTTGAGGGTTCGATTAATTTTGTATGATGTTTTAGGATTGGTTGGCATGTTTGGCTGAGGTCCCGGGGGCCTCGAGTGAGTTTCGGATGCTTAACGGAAGTGATTATGGACTTAGGAAAGTTTCTGAACTTGTTGAACCTGTTGTTTCTCACCTACAGAGCTTGGACCGCAGGTGCAGCACTGTACAAGCAATTTGGCAACCGCAAATGTGGTCTAAGGCATAAGGGCAGTTGGACGCAGATGTGGCTCAAGGACCGCATCTGCGAGGTAAGGGGTGCATGTGCGGAATCCGGTCAATTAATGAAATTACGCAAGTGCGAAGAATGAGCCGCATAAGCGGGACCGCAGGTGCGGTAGGCCCCTCGTAGAAGCAGAAATCGCTCGGCAGAAAAGAGAGAAATCGAGGGTTTGAGTTCATAACTTTTAAAAATCGAATTGGACTCCGTAGAAGGTGATTTCTTGAGGGATTTTGAAGGAGAACTATTAGTTAACAAATTCCAACTCTGATTTGGTTCTAATAGATTAATCTATTATTATTTTTCTCATCTAATTAAGGAATTGAGAGTAGAAGTTTGGAAAGGGGGAAAAAGTTCCCCAATGGAAAATCTAAGTTTTGAATAAGAATTTGACGTCGGATTGAGATGATTTTTGTGCGAGTGAACTCGTGAGAGAATTGGTGTTCATAATCCATAAATTTTACCCGATTGCGAGACGTGGGCCGGAGGAGGATTTTTGGGCGTTTTTCTATTTTCTTGCCTTAGCTTCGATTCCTTTAGCTAAACTAGTTGTTTGTAGTTATATTTACAATATGAAATTGATTTGAATAGATTTGGGACACTCGGAGTTGGATAATCGTGGCAAGAGCGTGATTTCGGCTTGATTTTTGAGTTGGTTCAAGGTAAGTGGCTTGCCTAACCTTGGGGGGGGGGGGGGAAACTCCCCTTTGGATTTTGGAACTATTGTTATATGATTGCTGTATACGTGAGGTAACGAGTGCGTACATGTGCTAATTGTTGAAAAACCCTGTATTCCATTAGGTAAATGCCTATGCTTTTCCTTTAATTGAGCAATACTACAATGTGAAGCTTCTTGTTTAGCTTAGGAAAGCATGCCTATGTAAATTGACTGTCTTATCTGCTTTAACTATTTTACTTGGATTCTGTGTAGCATGTTTAGAGTAGAATTTCCTATTTTCTTGATATGAACATGAATAAAATTGCGGATTTCTTTCTTGAGACTGTTGTGTGTTTACTTTGGGACTATGGGATGGTATTCCGGGAGATTACCCTACATGTTTACTTTGGGACTAAGGATCGGTATTCTGGGAGATCCCCTCTGAACATTTATATTTGGGGCTACGGGATAGTATCACGGGAGATCCTCCTGCATGTTTACTTTGGGACTACAGATCGATATTTCGGGAGAACTCCCTGCACATTTATATTTGGGACTACGAGATGGTATCCCGGGAGATCCCCCTGTACTGGATATTTACTTTGGGACTACGGATTGTTATCCCGGGAGATCCTCTGCACATTTACGTTTTGGACTTCGGGATGTTATCCTGGGAGATCCTTTGTTTCTATATATGTTTACTGGGTTATTTCTTCTTGTGATTTCATCTTTATTGAATGTTAGTATTTTAATTATACTGTCACATTTCATATTGTTTTACATTGTTATATATAAAACCAGTGGGGCCCTGACCTTCCTCGTCACTACAGGAGGTCGAATTTCGATTGTTTTGAAAGTTATTGAATGAATCTATTTCATTCTAATTCGATCTAAGAAGAAAAAATTCACGCTCCATAGGATTTGAACCTACGACATCGGGTTTTGTATACCCATGTTCTACGGAACTGAACCAAGAGCGCTTTCTTATCACAGTAGATACGACTATAAAGAAAAAGGATTCTTTTTGGTATGATGTCCTTCGAACGTGGATTCACGTAGAACATCGCGCCACCATACGAACATGATATATAGGATAAATATGAGGACCAAACTGAGAAGTGTTGCACCCCCTTGAAATGAGTGCATGTACATCACACCTCCTACGGTTGTTGCCANTTTGGGACTATGGGATGGTATTCCGGGAGATTACCCTACATGTTTACTTTGGGACTAAGGATCGGTATTCTGGGAGATCCCCTCTGAACATTTATATTTGGGGCTACGGGATAGTATCACGGGAGATCCTCCTGCATGTTTACTTTGGGACTACAGATCGATATTTCGGGAGAACTCCCTGCACATTTATATTTGGGACTACGAGATGGTATCCCGGGAGATCCCCCTGTACTGGATATTTACTTTGGGACTACGGATTGTTATCCCGGGAGATCCTCTGCACATTTACGTTTTGGACTTCGGGATGTTATCCTGGGAGATCCTTTGTTTCTATATATGTTTACTGGGTTATTTCTTCTTGTGATTTCATCTTTATTGAATGTTAGTATTTTAATTATACTGTCACATTTCATATTGTTTTACATTGTTATATATAAAACCAGTGGGGCCCTGACCTTCCTCGTCACTACAGGAGGTCGAATTTCGATTGTTTTGAAAGTTATTGAATGAATCTATTTCATTCTAATTCGATCTAAGAAGAAAAAATTCACGCTCCATAGGATTTGAACCTACGACATCGGGTTTTGTATACCCATGTTCTACGGAACTGAACCAAGAGCGCTTTCTTATCACAGTAGATACGACTATAAAGAAAAAGGATTCTTTTTGGTATGATGTCCTTCGAACGTGGATTCACGTAGAACATCGCGCCACCATACGAACATGATATATAGGATAAATATGAGGACCAAACTGAGAAGTGTTGCACCCCCTTGAAATGAGTGCATGTACATCACACCTCCTACTGTTGTTGCCACAGCTCCGAGTGAACCCGAAATAAGCCATGGACTTGGATCTACCAATTGATAAGAATGCCTCTGAGATTCAATCATAAACCACTTTGCCTGCTTGCCACCACTCTGAAAGCCTGATTCGCAATTCTCTAAATCATTCCGAAATAAGTTAGGGGTAGGGGTTTAGTCTAGTAGAACTGGTAAATTGGCTCTTCCGACGGACTATAACATATTATCTCTCCTGTTCTTTTTTAGATTGTCAGTCTAGTGCTTTCTATAAATAGTTACATGTAATTTATTTTTGAATAATCTAATAATTTAGGTTTTTGTCACCATAAATCATAAAATATAAACTAGTACAAACACTAGAAGGACGCAAACTTCCTTCACGGTAGATAGAAGAATCTGTCCATTACTCATCAAGTTCAAATCATGAAAATTACATAAACTTCCTATGCTTATGGTCAAATCCTTACTAGCATTTAGAGACTCTCTTGTCATGTCTCCCACTTATGTTACGATCTAAGTCTCACCAAGATAGTGATTACATTTAATCTAACCTGCTATGCAAACCAATAACTATGAACCATAAATCCAAACACTTAAAAGCAAGAATAACAATTGTAAACACTGCGTATATATACTATTTTAATGAGTGAAAAATGATAATAAATAAATAATGGAAGGCGACTCCAAATCATTATAGATCGATCAAGCAGCTCTATCTTGAGTCTCCAAGCAAATTTTCCTAAATAGGCTCATGAGCCCCACTAGTATCAGGCTTAGAACCTGTACAGAAATGTACAAAAATATAGTATGAGAACAACCGACCCCATGTATTTAGTAAGCACCTTGACCAACCTAAACAAAGTATTGGCGAGGGCTTGGTCAAAAAGATCACTTGATAAGCCTATCCAATTCATAAACATATCATATATAGAAAATAAGTACAAAAAAAATATAATAAGATATGCACATGTATAATATATCCTATCTTGACCAAGCAATTCAAATACAAGTAGAGAATGCACTAAATCAACATATATAGATACCACACACAATTAAAGCATTTTAGAATGCATCAAGTAGCACAAAGAATCACTTAAAACAAATAAAACTTTCACCTTTATGCTCAAACTTATCACCTGGTATCATAGTCAAACGTGAAATCCATCTATATCTCAAATCACAACCTGTGCACACATGCTCCAATGCAAAATGTGTGATCATGTGACTCTAGAGGGACAAATCCAGATCTATGTGCAATAGGAATGTAAATCCATACACCCTTCAGGAACATGTATGACATGCCTTTACTTGAACATCAATAGGAACGTGAGTGCGCATGCCTTAACAACTCAATGCCTCCCAATAGTGTCAAGATAGCAATGAGAACAAATATATATACTAACAATATTCGTATGACTAAATAAATTTATCATGTAAAATAGATGCATGGAACATGTAATGTTAAATTCTCTTATAAAGAACACCTATAACATTATAAAATAATAAGATGCTCAAGTTATCATATGGAAATTAAAAATGTAACGAGTAAGGCATCACAAACAAGGCATAAGAAAGCCCAACAAACTATCCCAAGCATTCATAATTTTGGTATCCATATATACGCTCGTCACTTCATATATATATTAATCCCAAACACGTAGAAACGATATCATTGTAGGAAATATTTCTCATTAAAATCAACCAACATACTTACCTCAAACCGAGCAAGCTTGCTATGAAGCCTCCACACGTCCACAATCTTGGCAAAAACTCTTATTGAGGTCAATATTGTCATTGGACTCATTCTATACGAAAAGATTCGATCTTGGAGAAAGTCAACAAAAATAAAAAAGTTAACCCCGGACCTACGTGGTCAAACCTTTAAATAAAAAGGCGAATCCTTGTGACTCATAACCCCTTGAGTCTAAATTTATAACTAGTTTCTCAATCTGAATTCAAATCGATATTCAAATCTTCAAAAGTTTTTTTTCCTTATCTTTCAAGTCAAAATCCCAATTTCCACCTTTAGATTCCTAGATTTAGGTGTTAAAAGTCATAGGTATTCATGATTTGTAATGAAAATTTGAGTGTATATTATTTACCCTCAGAGATATATGTGAAAATTGTCTCTAAAATTATCTTAGTTGTGACGACCAGACCGGTCGTCTTAAAGATTAATGCCTCGATACCCTATTAACTGCTTCCCCTAAGTTTATTTCTGCTATTTTGGTTTGCTGGGACGTTCGGTGTTGGGTTTTGGTGAGTTTTGGGATACTTAGTCCCTAAATGAGAGCTTAAGTGTTGAAAAGTGGTCTGTGGTCGAAACAGTGTGAAGACAACCTCGGAATGGAAATTTGAAGGTTTCATTAGGTGATTTTGGGGTTGGGGGCATGTTCGGAATGTATTTTGAAAGTCCATAGCACATTTAGGCTTGAAATGCCGAAGTTTGAATTTTTAAAGTTTCCGGTCCGAAAGTGAGTTTTTTATTCGAGGGTCGGATTGGAGTTCCAGAAGTTGTAGTAGCTCCGTCATGTCATTTGGGATGTGTGTGCAAAATTTCAGGTTATTCAGACGTGTTTTAGTTAGGTTTTTTATCGAAAGCGTGTTTTGTTGGAATTTGTAGTTCGTAGGCTCAAATCCTTGTTTAATTCGAGTTTTTGGCGTTGTTTTAGGTGGTTTAAGGATTGGTACAAGTTTGAATGGTATTATGGGATATGTCCGTAGGTTTGGTTGAGGTCCCGGGGGCCTCGGGTGTATTTCGGATGCTCAACGGAGCATTTTGGAGTTTGAAAATATTGCAGAAATCCTTCAGATGTTGCAGGTCCCAGATCCTTCTTCGCGTTCGCGTAGCTTGTTTTTCTTCTTGTTCGTTCGTGGCCCCGCTCACGCATTTGCGTAGTGTAATCCTGGAGGGGGGGGGGGCAATTCCTTATACGCGTTCGCATAGCCTCAGCACATTTCACATCGCGTTCGCATAGGCTGCTTTGCGTTCGCATAGCGCAATTCCTGGACCTTACATTTTTCTTCCACGCGTTCACGTGCCCTTTGATGCATTTGCGTAACTTCTGAACCCAGGCCTTCGCGTTCGCACTCTTCCCTTCATGATCGCAAAGGGCATTTTTTGCACTTTCTATTTTCCTTCTCCGCGAATGCGAGCTCACCTCCGCGATCGTGATAAGTTAAATATTTGGACAGTACTTAATATTTCAAAAAATGAGGGTTAGCCATTTTTAACAAAACTCAAGCTAGAGAGCTAGGATTTGGGAGAAATTTCGAGGGGTTTTCAAGAGAAACGATTGGGCAATGATTCTCTACTCTCTTATGCTTAATACTCACTAATCTAATCAGGAATTCATCTTTAATTTCAGATTTTGAAATGAAAAATGGGTAAAACTTCATAGGCCAAACTATTGAGTTTTCAGTGGGTGTTTGACCTCCGATTTGGGAAATTTTTATATGGTTAGACTCGTGAGAGTACGAGGGTTCTGAAAATGTAAAAGTTATTCAATTCTGAGATGTTGTCCTGAAGGGCATTTTGGTTATTTTACCTAATTTCGCGTCTTGTCTTTGAATTTAATAGTAGAATCAGTTGCTTGAGATGTTATTTACAATATGTAATTGAATTGAATAGATTTTGGCGATTTGGAGTCGGATACTCGTGGCAAAAGTGTGATTTCGAGTTGATATTGGAGCCGGTTTGAGGTAAGTGGCTTGTCTGACCTTGTGTGGGGGATCTTTCTCCTTAGGATTTGCTATTTGGTATTTTGAGTGCCATGTACGCGAGGTGAGGAGCGCGTACTTGAGCCAATTGTTGAAAATCTGGTTTTTACTTAAGATATTTGCTTTATTCTACTTGCAATTATAACCTGTGCTAGATTAGGAAATCATGTTTAGTTGATTTAACTTGCCTAATTGCTTAAGTTGCCTTGACTGTACTATGTGAAGCATGCTAGGCCAGTACTACCTGTTGCTTGTCTTTTGTACCTCATTTTTGTGTATCTTCTGGTTATGATTGCGCATTTATATTGGGATTACGGATGTGAGATTCCGGTAGCTCTCCCTCATTTGTTTACTTTGGGACTAAGGGTTCGATTCCCGGTAGATCCCCCTGCACTTTTACTTTGGGATTGGGGGTTAGATTCCCGATAGATCCCTTTGCACTTTTACTTTGGGACTGCGGGTTAGATTCCCAATAGAACCCCCTGCATATTGATGGTTGGACTACGGGACGATATCCCGGGAGATCCTTCGGATTTACATATGTGATGGACTACGGGACGGTATCCCGGGAGATCCACTAGACAAATGAGAAAAAGGACTACAGGACGGTATCCTGGGAGATCCTCATTGTTATCACTGGTATTGAGCTGTACACATTCCGTGTTTACTTTGTTCCTTGTGTAGTTGTTATTGTCTTGTTGACCTGTCTTATCTCACTGCTGTGCTCATTATTACTACCATTCCTTTTATACTGTTAATTTATTATTATATTTTACCTCAGTAGGGCCCTGACCTTTCTCGTCACTACCCAACCGAGGTTAGGCTTGGCACTTACTAAGTACCATTGTGGTGTACTCATGCCCCTTCTGGCATGTTTTTTATGTGCAGATCCAGGTTCCTCCACCTAGGCGTACTATCCTCGAGGCGGAGAGATCTAGTGGAGACTTCGAGGTATATCTGCCGCGTCCGCAGACCAGGAGTCTCTATTCTGTTCCAGCTTTAGTAGTTATCCATCTATTTCTTTCAGTTTTTTAGACATTCTGGAGTTAGAGCAGCATACTACATTTCAATTAGCATGTGGTTCCCGTGATTTTTCGGGTTTTGGGATGATATTTTTAGACTTCCGTGATTTATTTTGGGTTGTATATGCTAGGTGGCACATATATACCGTTTTATTCTAGTTTTGCTTAATTTAATTAAATACTTCCGCAAGTTATATTAATTTCCGCATTGCTAGGCTTACCTAGTTGTAGGAACTAGGTGCCATCACGACATGTTCATGGAGAGTGAACTGGGGTCGTGACAAGTTGGTATCAAAGCTCTAGGTTCATTGGAGTCACGGAACACACGCCGTTTTATTAGAGTCTCGCTGATCGGTACGGAGACGTCTGTACTTATCTACGAGGGGCTATCTAATTGTTTAGGAAAAAAATCTTCGTTTTATTTGAATTCCTTATCGTGCGATATTTTTGAACATCAATTCTCAATTTCTGACTTTTATTCTTTCACAGATGGTGAGGACACGTGCTATTCGAGATGATCAGGCACCCACGCTCCCTACTACAGCCGCCAGAGGCCGGGGCTGGGGTAGAGGTCGAGGACGCGCACGTGGTGCAGCCAGAGCACTTGCACGAGCTATCGCCGAGGTACCACCAGCAGATCCAGCCGGAGCCCAGTTACCTGGCATGCCTACTACTGCCACCACTACTCCAGCTCTCCAGGAGACTTTGGCTCAGTTCATGAGTATGTACACCACCTTGGCTCAGGCAGGGTTGCTTCCCCTTGCTGCAGCCATATCCCAGGCCGAGGGAGGAGCACAGACTCCCGCTATCCGCACTCTTGAGTAGCGAGTGCAGGTTGAGCAGGCTCCCGAGATTATTCCTGCACAGCCTGCAGCGCCAGTTCAGCCCGAGGATGGGTCAGCTGCTTTAGAGGACGAGCAACGGAGACTTGAGAGGTTCAAGAAGTATGATCCCCCAGTGTTCAGTGGACTAGCATCAGACGATGCCTTGCGATTTCTAGAGAAGTGTCATCGTATTCTTTGCACTATGGGCATAGTGGAGTCCAACGGGGTTTTTTTCACTGCTTTTCAGCTTCGGGGAGCCGCTTATGATTGGTGGCGCACTTATGAGATAGACAGTCCACTCGAGGCTGCTTCACTGACTTGGACCCAGTTCTCGGATATGTTTATGAGAAAGTTTGTCCCCTAGAGTCTCAGGGACGCATGGCGCGCAGATTTTGAGCATTTGCGCCAGGGGGCTATGACCTTTTCGGAGTATGCTATTCGCTATACCAGGTTATCCAGGCATGCACCGGCTTTGGTTGCTACAGTTCGGGAGAGAGTTCGCAGGTTCATCGAGGGTCTTATCCCACCCATCAGCCTAGCATGGCTTGAGAGTTGGAGATGGACATTCCTTATCAGCAGGTAGTGAGCATTGCTAGGAGGATTGAGGGTATGCTCTCCAGGGAGCGAGGGGAGAGGGAGGCCAAGAGGTCTCGAGAGTCGGGTCACTACTCTGGTGCCCATACCCCATCAGCAGGTCGTTATGATAGAGGTTATGCGGGTCGCCCTGTCCATTCAGCTCTTCCAGTAGCCAGCAGTGCTCCAGCTCCGCCTATACCTCATGAGCCTTACTATGCACCTCCAGTTTCTAGCGCGCCTCCTGCGCAGGGTACTTCCAGGGGTCAGTCCAATAGACCTGGCCCTAGTTAGCCACAGTCACAGCGTCCTCCCAGAGCTTGTTTCGAGTGTGGTGATACATGCCACATGGTTAGGTACTACCCCAGACTTGGTAGGGGTGCATCTTCACAGACTGCTCAGGCACAGCGTGCTCCTCAGAGTTCTCAGGCTATGATGACAACTCCAGTTGCTACCCCACGTGCCCTGCCGGCTAGGGGTGGAGGTCGGAAAGATAGAGGTCGCCCTCAAGAGAGAGGCCGGGCCAGATATTATGCTATTCCTACTCGTACTGAGGCTGTTGTCTCCGACTCTGTCATTACATGTATTATACTAGTTTGTCACAGAGAGGCATCAGTTCTATTCGATCTAGGCTCTACTTATTCTTATGTGTCTTCTTACTTTGCTTCGCATTTGGCTGTGCCTCGGGATTCTTTGAGTGCCCCCGTTTATGTTTCTACTCCTGTAGGAGATTCTCTTGTTGTGGACCGTATTTATCGGTCATGTTTGGTTACTATTCGTGGTTTTGAGACCATAGTGGATTTATGGTTACTCGGTATGGTTGATTTTGACATTATTTTGGGCATCGACTAGTTGTCGCCCCATTTTGCTATCCTTGATTGTCACGCCAAGACCGTGACACTGGCTATGCCAGGTATTCTGCATATTGAGTGGAGTGGTACTTTAGATCACACTCCCAGTAGAGTTATCTCTTTCCTTAAATCTCAGCGTATGGTTAAGAAGGGGTGTGCCGCGTATTTAGCTTATGTGATAGATGTTAGTGTTGATACCCCTTCTATTGATTCAGTTCCAGTGGTACGGGATTATCCCAATGTGTTTCCAGTTGATCTTCCGGGCATGCCACCATATAAAGACATTGATTTTGGCATTGATCTGTTACCGGGCACTCAGCCCATTTCCATTTCCCCGTATCGTGTGGCTCCTCCTTAGTTGAAGGAATTGAAGGATCAGTTGCAGGAATTGCTTGGTAAGGTTTTTATTTGACCCAGTGTTTCACCGTGGGTGCTCCTGTCTTGTTTTTGAATAAGAAGGATGGTTCTATGCGTATGTGTATTGATTATCGCCAGTTGAACAATGTTACAGTGAAGAACCGTTATCCATTGCCTCGTATTGATGATCTGTTTGACCAGCTTCAGGGTGCACAGGTGTTTTCTAAGATTGACTTGCGCTCAGTTTACCATCAGTTGAAGATTCGGGAGCCAGATATCCCGAAGACTGCTTCAGGACTCAGTATGGTCATTACAAGTTCCTTGTTATGTCATTTGGGCTAACCAATGCCCCAACAGCTTTCATTCATTTGATGCACAGTGTATTCAGGCCATATCTTGACTCATTCGTTATTGTTTTTATTGATGATATTCTGGTGTATTCCCGGAGTCGGGAAGATCATGAGCAGCACCTGAGGACCGTGCTTCAAACCTTGAGAGAGAAGAAGTTATATGCAAAGTTCTCAAAATGTGAGTTTTGGCTGAGTTCTGTGGCATTCTTAGGCCACGTGATTTCGAGTGAGGGTATTCGGGTGGATCCGAGGAAGATAGAGGCCATACAGAGTTGGCCCAGGCCGTCCTCATCTATAGAGATTCGCAGTTTCCTTGGTTTAGCGGGCTACTACCGTCGCTTCGTGGAGGGATTTTCATCGATTGCGGCCCCTATGACTAGATTGACCCAGAAGGGTGCCCCATTTCAGTGGACAGAGGAGTGTGAGGCGTGACAGCTTTGACTACAGCCCCAATTTTGATGTTGCCTACCGGTTCGGGGTCTTATACTGTCTATTGTGATGCCTCGAGAGTTGGCCTTGGAGCGGTGTTGATGCAAGACGGTAGGGTGATTGCCTACGCGTCTAGACAGTTGAAGATACAAAAAATTAATAGCTCATGCCTTGCAGTAGCATCAATTAAATTTTGGTTTGCCGGGACGTTCAGTGTTGGGTTTCGGAGAGTTTTGGGACACTTAGTCCCTAAATGAGAGCTTAAGTGTTGAAAAGTGGTCCGTGGTTGGAACAGTGTGAAGAGGACCTCCGAGTGGAAATATGATGGTTCCGTTAGCTCCGTTAGGTGATTTTGGGGTTGGGGGCCTGTTCAGAATGTATTTTGGAAGTCCGTAGCTCATTTAGGCTTGAATGCCGAAGTTTGAATTTTCGAAGTTTCCGGTCGATAGTGAGTTTTTGATCTGAGGGTCGGATTTGAATTCCGGAAGTTGCAGTAGCTCCATCATGTCATTTGGGATATGTGTGCAAAATTTTAGGTCATTCGGACATGTTTTGGTTAGGTTTTTGATCGAAAGAGTGTTTTGTTGGAATTTGTAGTTCTTAGGCTCAAATCCTTGTTTAATTCGAGTTTCCGGCGTTGTTTTAGGTGGTTTAAGGATTGGTACAAGTTTGAATTGTGTTATGGGATATGTCTGTAGGTTTGGTTGAGGTCCCGGGGGCCTCAGGTGTGTTTCGGATGCTCAACGGAGCATTTTGGAGTTTGAAAATATTGCAGAAATCCTTCAGATGTTGTAGGTCCCAGATCCTTCTTCGCGTTCGCGGACCACCAATCGCGTTCGCGTAGCTTGTTTTTCTTCTTGTTCGCATTTGCGGCCCCTCTCACATGTTCACGTAGTGTAATCTTGGAGGGGGGGGGGGCAATTCCTTATACCCGTTCGCATACCCACCCCCGCATTCGCGTACCCTCAACACATTTCACATCGCGTTCGCATAGAGCAATTCCTGGACCTTACATTTTTCTTCAACGCGTTCGCGTGCCTTCTGACGCGTTCGCGTAACTCCTGAACCCAGGCCTTCGCGTTCGCACTCTTCCCTTCACGATCGCGAAGGGCATTTTTGGCACTTTCTATTTTTCTTCTCCGCGAACGCGAGCTCACCTCCGCGATCGCGATGAGTTAAATGTCTGGACAGTACTTAATATTTCAAAAAATGAGGGTTAGCCATTTTTAACAAAACTCAAGCTAGAGAACTCGGATTTGGGAGAAACTTCGAGGGGTTTTCAAAAGCAACGATTGGGTAACGATTCTCTACTCTATTATGCTTAATACCCACTAATCTAATCACGAATTCATCTTTAATTTCGGATTTTGAAATGAAAAATGGGTAAAACTTCATAGGCCAAACTATTGAGTTTTGAATGGGTGTTTGACCTCCGATTTGGGAGATTTTTATATGATTAGACTCGGGAGAGTACAAGGGTTCTGAAAATGTAAAAGTTATTCGATTCCGAGATGTTAGCCTGAAGGGCATTTTTGTTATTTTACCTAATTTCGTATCTTGTCTTTGAATTTAATAGTAGAATCAGTTGCTTGAGATGTTATTTACAATATGTAATTGAATTGAATAGATTTGGGCCATTTGGAGTCGGATACTCATGGCAAAAGTGTGATTTCGAGTTGATATTGGAGCCGGTTCAAGATAAATGGCTTGTGTAACCTTGTGTGGGGGACCTTTCCCCTTAGGATTTGTTATTTAGTATTTTGAGTGCCTTGTACGCGAGGTGAGGAGCGCGTACTTGAGCCAATTGTTGAAAATCCGATTTTTACTTAAGATATTGAGATTGAGTTTCTTTCATATTTGCTTTATTCTACTTGCAATTATAACCTGTGTTAGATTAGGAAAACATGTTTAGTTGATTTAACTTGCCTAATTGCTTAAGTTGCTTTGACTGTACTACGTGAAGCATGCTAGGCCAGTACTACCTTTTGCTTGTCTTTTGTACCTCATTTCTGTGTATCTTCTGGTTGTGATTGCGCATTTATATTGGTACTACGGATGTGGGATTCCGGTAGCTCCCCCTCGTTTGTTTACTTTGGGACTAAGGGTTCGATTCCCAGTAGATCCCCCTGCACTTTTACTTTGGGACTGCGGGTTAGATTCCCGATAGATCCCCCTGCACTTTTACTTTGGGACTGCGGGTTAGATTCCCGATAGATCCCCCTGCACTTTTACTTTGGGACTGCGGGTTTGATTCCCGATAGATCCCCCTGCATATTGATGGTTGGACTATGGGACGGTATCTCGGGAGATCCTTCAGATTTACATATGTGATGGACTACGGGACGGTATCCCGGACGGTATCCCGGGAGATCCACTGGACAGATGAGAGAAAGGACTACAGGACGGTATCCTGGGAGATCCTCATTGTTATCACTAGTATTGAGTTGTACACATTCCGTGTTTACTTTGTTCCTTGTGTAGTTGTTATTGTCTTGTTGAACTATCTTATCTCATTGCTGTGCTCATTATTACTAACATTCCTTTCATACTGTTAATTTATTTTTATATTTTACCTCAGTAGGGCCCTGACCTTCCTCGTCACTACCCAACCGAGGTTAGGCTTTGCACTTACTGAGTACCGCTGTGGTGTACTCATGCCCCTTTTGCGCATGTTTTTCATGTGCAGATCCAGGTTCCTCCACCCAGGCGTACTATCCACGAGGCGGAGAGATCTAGCGGAGACTTCAAGGTATATCTGTCGCATCCGCAGACCAGGAGTCTCTATTCTATTCTAGCTTTAGTAGTTATCCATCCATTTCTTTCAGTTGTTTAGACATTCTGGAGTTTGAGCAGCATACTACATTTCAATTAGCCTGTGGTTCCCGTGAGTTTACGGGTTTTGGGATGAGATTTTTAGACTTCCGTGATTTATTTTGGGTTGTATATTCCAGGTGGCACATATATACCATTTTATTCTAGTTTTGCTTAATTTAATTAAATATTACCGCAAGTTATATATTAATTTCCGCATTGTTAGGCTTACCTAGTTGTAGGAACTAGGTGCCATCACGACATGTTCATGGAGGGTGAACTGGGGTCGTGGCATTAGTCCAAGCTCACAAAATCCAAAAATAATAAAACATGTTCAAAATCCTGAAATTGAATCTTAAGTACCTCTGATAGCGATTTCTTCATTATGATCGCGACCAAGGACTCACACGATCGCGAAGACCAGCTGGTGAAGACCCACATGATTGCAAAGACCACCTGGTGAGGATCGAAATTTAATCTTAGAGGCTTGCAGACTAGTATCTGCGTGTATATGTATTGTTATGTCCATGTCAACCCTTGTTATCTATATATACTATATTAGGACTTTTTTGCTTGCAAGTTGTGGCTAATTCTTGTCTTGTTCAAGTTATATGGAGTCCTTGTCGGCCTAGTTTCCATGTTGGAGATTTTAAGTACTATAGTTAGTTCTCTCGGGCCTTTGGGTGCCCCTCAAAGGTTGGGTGTGACAAAGCACACTAGACACCAGCAGTCCTTCAGCAATTCAACCAAGCTCTAGGTGGTCCAAAACTCACCGGAGCCACCTGCAACCCCGTCCCATTATACCAACAAGTCCGTAATCACTACTCGTATCTATCCAATGCCTTAAAATACATGCATGATCACCGCATCTATAAATCGACAATCAAACCATTAATTGAACTTATGTTAAGTTTATAAGCTTGTAACTTCCAAACAAAGGTCTGATTCATATCCAGCTGACTCGAAATGCCACCAAACTTTGCACACAAGAATCAAATGATATAACAAACTTATTCCAAGTCTGGAAAGAACAATCTAACCCCAATAGCCTCAAAAGTCAACTCCCGACCAGATCTATGAACTTTTCCAACCTTTAAATTTCTTACTTTCGATAATTAGAGCCAATTCAACCTAGAAACCTCGAAATGTAAATACAGACATACCATTTAAAATTCACCATATGAACCTTTTAGAACCCTCAAATTACCAATCCGAGGTTGTTTACATAAAAGTCAAACTTTGGTCAACTCTTACAACTTAAGCTTACAACCATGGAACTAAGTATTCCAATTCATTCCAAAATCATCCTGAAACTAAACCAACCATCCCGCAAGTCAAAAAATAACAAACAAGCATAAGGAAAGCATCAAATAGGGGAATTAGGCTCAAATACACAAAATGATCAGCCGGGTATCTAGTATTAAACAAGCGTTCGTCCTCGAATGAGTTTAGAATCATTCATTGAACATAAAAAAGGCGAGGATATTTGCTCCGCATATTATGCTCGGTCTCCCAAGTTGCCTCCTTGACTTGTTGACCTCTCTACTGAACCTTTATTGATACAATATTCTTCGACCTTAATATTCAAATCTGCTTATCCAAAATGGCCAATGGCTCCTCATCATAAATAAAATCTTTGTCCAACTGCACCCAGCTGAAATTCAACACATGTAACGGATCCTCATAGTACTTCTAAAGCATGGAAACATGAAACACATGATGAACTCCCTGTAAGCTGGGTAGTAAATCAAGTCTGTAGGCTACCTTACCAACTCTATGGAAAACCTCAAAAGGACCAATATAGTTGGGGCTCAACTTGCCCTTCTTCCCAAATCTCATCAAGCCCTTCATAGGCAAAACTCAAAGAAGAACATTCTCAACCTCCATGAAAGCTACATCCTGAGCCCTCCTATTAGAATAACTTTTTTTCATGGATTGCGGTGTACGAAGCCGCTCATGAACCAATTCCAACTTTTTTGCCTGGATTGCCGTAGATGCTTGACTTATAGTTGCCGTCTTAGGCAAATTCCGCTAAAGGTAGAAACTGAACTCACTTACCTCCGAAATAAATGACACATGCTCTCAACATCACCTCCAAAATATAAATGGTCCTCACGGACTGCCCATCCCTCTGAGGGTCACTCAACTTGAGTTCCCAAATCATGCTGAATCACTCTCCGAAAATGCAAAGTAAACTGAGTGATGCTATCCGAGATGAAATAAATAGGTACACCATGCAAGCGAATAATCTCCCACATGTGGAGCTTTGCCAACTACACCGAAGTGTGGGAAGTCATGACTTGAATGAAATGTACAGACCTGGTCCATTTGTCCACAATGACCCAAACTGCGTCAAATCTCCTTAATATTCATGGGAAACCTACCACAAAGTCCATAGTGATGCGCTCCCACACCCATTCAGGTATATCAATCCTCTAAAGGAAACCACTAGGTCTTTGATGTTCTTACCTGACCCGCTGACAATTCAAACACCAAGCAACATATCTAACAATGTCTTTTTCATCCTGCGCCACCAATAATGTTGCTTCAAATCTTAGTACATCTCTACAGCACCCGTGTAAATAGAATATCGTAAATTATGAGTCTCCTCAAGGATCAACTCTCTCAACCCATCTATATTATGAACACAAATCCGACCCTAAATCCACAATACACCATCATCACCAATAGTCACCTCCATAGCATCACCTCATTGCACAGTTTCCTTAAGGTCAAGCAAATGGGGATCATCATACTGATAAGCTTTAATGCGCTCAGGCCAATATGATTGAGATATAACACAAGAAAGGACTCTGCTAGGCTCTTATATATCAAATCTCACGAACCTATTGGCCAAAGCCTAAACATCCATATCCAAAGTCCTCTCCCTAGGCGGAATAAATGCTAAACTCTCCATACTCTCCGCCTTTATACTCAAGGCATCTACTACCACATTTCCCTTCCTCGGATGATAATATCATATCCTTCAACAATTCCAACCATCTCCGCAACCTTGACTTCAAATATTTTGGTTTAAACAGATGTTGGAGAATTCGATTATCCATATACATCTCACAAGATACGCCATATAAGTAGTGCCTCCAAATATTGAGCGCGTGTACAATAACTGTTAACCCCAAATCGTGCACTGGATATTTCTTCTCATGGGGATTCAACTGGAGCAATTCACAGGCAATCACCCTGCAATCATGCATCAATACATACCCAATGCCAACCCACAAAGCATTATAATAAATCGTGTACGACCCTAATCCCGAAGGCAAAACCAACATTGAAGTTGTAGTGAAAACTGCCTTGAGCTTCTGAAAGCTCTCCTCACACTCATCCTACTACCTGAATAGAGCGCCCTTCTGAGTCAACTTAGTTAATTGGGTTGCAATAGATGAAAATTCCTCTACGAAGTGACAGTAGTAACCAGCCAAACCCAAGAATATCCTGATCTTTGAAGCGGTATAAGGTATGGTCCAACTCTGAACTGCTTCGTGTCCACCTTGATCTTATCACCGGATACTACATGACCCAAGAATTTCCATTGAGTCCAACCAAAACCCACATTTAGAGAACTTAGCATACATCTTCTTCTTCATTAAAGTCTGAAACACGATTGTGAGCACGTGATTTTTGCCCTATGGGAATTACTCCCATTAATTCAAGAAAAATAAAATTTTTCCATTATTTGCAATTTTGTAAATTTTTGTAGCATTTTGTTAATTGTTTGCATTTGTCTGTGCATGTTTAATTTTGCTCAATTCATGAAAATACAAAAATATATTGTATTTGTATTTAGAATTTAATTCTATATTTTTAGGTTAATTAGCAATTTAGTTATCTTATAAAAATGATTAAAATCACATAAACAACTCATTTTGCATGTTAACTTTTTAATTTAAAATTTTTAGTTCTTGTTTTAAATTATGAGTTAATTAATTCTTGTAGATACTAGATGAGTAATTAGCCTAATTTGGTAAATTATTTTAATTTCGGAGTTAATTTGGGTTGTTAATTAATTATAAAAGGAAAACAAAAAAGAGGGGGAAAAGGAAATTGAGAATTTGTCTTTAAAACTTGGAATTGGGCCAGTTTTAATTGAAAATCCACCCAAAAACATTCCCCAATCCAGGCCCAAACGAATGTTAAGCGCAATTTCGACCCTTACCCGGTTAATTTATTTCAGGCATTGAGACAACCAAAACGATGCAGTATTTACTCAATACTACGTCATTTTGAGTTCAAGGAGCTTTACCAGGTCCTGGTCTTTCATCTCATTTCATCCAACGACCTAAACTGTTTCTCCATTTTTGCTTAAAATTGTCCAAATATTTTCAGAGAACCTCGTATCTCCTCACTTCATCTCCTCAATCTCTCTCATCTCTAACCCTAGACCCGCCACCCTGCATTTCTTCACTATCTCCGGCCGGCGGAGCAGCTCAAACCACCACCAAAATCAAAGCACACAACCACCATTCATCCCTGAGTCCCAATCCACCACCACTTCTCCCTAAATCCTCACCAAATCGGGTCAGTTTCCGATCTAAAAGAAGAAGAAAAAAAAAGAAAATATCCCCAAGTCTTTGAGTTAATGATTAGGGATGAAATTGGTATTGATCGTCTGTTCTCGATGAGAACACGCGATTGATGCCAATTTCAGGTCAAATCGAAGTCGCCTGAGGTTTTCCAAGCCTTGTCTGTGTGACCATATAGGTATATCTATTCTTTTTTCTTTCTTCTCCATCTTGTATTTTGTTCTCGTCCCCGTTCCCTTCTGTTTCTTCTCTTTTCTTTCTTGTTTACTACTTTAAAGTCGTTTTGTTTGCATGATTAGGATCGAGTCATTTCAGTGTGTGATGTTTAGATTAATCTCTATGTACTATTTGCTAGTCTTCTTTTTACTTCATTTTTTTAGTTCTGCTTCGTGTAAAGATTGTGTGTCTAAAAATTCAGAGATGGAGTCATTTTGGTTTTCTTAATCTGCTTGAGAATTCATTGGCCTAAAACTTAACTTGGGCTCGCTAAATGCAAGAAGCCCATAGAGCTGTTGAAGCTTGTTGTAACAGGTGAATGTGAACATGTGTTTCGAGTTGAAACCTGATTGAATACAAAGTTGAATTTGAGTTTTATTCCTTCTATTTCTTCCCTTTCTTTAGTATTCTGTAGTAAATCTAATACTAGGCAGTTTATTTTAGCTTTCTCATGTCATTAATATGTTTTAAAATGAATCAATTTAAGAGTTTAGGTGTGATTTTGGATTCAAGTAATTGATATGTGAACATCATGGGTTCTAATACTTGTGGTATTGAGAAAATAGCGTAGTTGAGATTAACTTTCATAATGTATTTGTAAGTTGGCTTAAAATTGAATTGTTGTTGTGTATTGATGAAAGTCTATCAGGCTTGTTTGGTATTGTTGGGGCAAATGACATGTTTTGTGTGGGTGTAGATTCGATCTCGAGTTTTGCTCCTCATCCTTAGCTTTGCAAGGTTTAGGCTCTTTGGGCCTGGACTTAAGGCTGTTTACAAAGTGGAAGTTGCCTTAACAGATGTTTGGGCATGTTTCTCGAATCCAGTAGCTTACATGATTGCTACTGTTGGGATTGGCTCTATTAGGGGTTCGACCTGAGGCCTCATGGCTTTTAGTAATGCTAATTGGACTTGATATTTAAAATCATGGCTATTTAATGTCAATCTCGCCAGGTTTTGTTGATATGGTGTTTTAAAACGATTAATCGAGGTTTTGATTTTCATATCATTGTTCTTAAGTTAGTTTGGGATTGAAGTTAAATTGAATGTTGTATGGTTTGTGGTTGTATGTCATTAATACCCTTGAATTGAAACAATGTTCTCTTTTTAAAAATGTAATCCTGTGTAGTAATGCCCATAGCCCTTTTAGCCCATTATTGCATACTAATGAATGTAGTTGAGCTTGGCTGGGATTTTGAGGTTCGAATATTTACCGCTATACTGTAGAGGCACTCGATCTCGAGTCTCTCATTCTTCCGCATTGTCTTAAATTAAATTTGGGCTCCCTTTGGGCCCAATAGTTAATTTGAATGTTGTGGCCCATCGTGCCTATGACAGGCGTATCCCAAGGGGTTATGAACCAACGTGATTTCAGTGATTGAGCAAACAATAACTCCAAATTGTGTTTTTTCTTGTTTAAAATAATTCTTTTACTAAGCTGAGGCATGCCATAATAAATAACACCAATAGTCTATGGCCCTCATAATTTTAAATAAGAAATCATTTAAACCATTAGATTTGAGGCGTGCCATATTAAGTAGGATATAATTTATGGCCCTCAAGAGTTTAGTTCGAACATCCTTTAAAATTAGAATCGAGGTGCGCCATAGTGCAAAAAATTAGATAACCCACGGCCCTCAGATAATTAATTTTTAACTCCTAGAAAATGAGGTGTGTCATTAGTTGAATTTTCCATGGCCCTCGCAAACTTGAGAATGCGTAGTTGCTTTAGGCGCGCTATTTAAATTAACTTCCTTAAACTCGGGTGTGCATGTGGCCCAACTCCAATTCTCAACAACGTTAAATAAAATGTATCGTGGACTGCGGGTGCATCTCAAGTGGCGTGGTTCAAGGCGTGTTTTAAATAACGTTGAATCTTCTTAAAAATGTTTAAAAGTGGTGAATAAGATAAAAAATACCATAGGCTAAAACATGTATTAAAATCAGATAATAGGCTAATAATAACAGTTGAGCGACCGTGTTAAAACCATGGAACCCGAAAATGCCTAAAACCTTCTCCCGAGTTAACAGAATTCCTTATCCGGATTTTTGTGTTCGCAAACTATAAAATAGATTCAATCTTTCCTCGATTCGAGATTTGAACCGGTGACTTGGGACACCATAAATATCCCAAGTGGAGACTCTGAATTTTTAAATAAAAACAACCTCATTTTGATTATCACTTTAAGTTGGAAAAAATCCCTTATACCCTTCCGGGGTAGTAAAAAGGAGGTGTGACAGCTCTAGCGACTCTGCTGGGGATAAGAACCTAGAATCTCTGGTTCAGGGTTAAAGAATTCGAGCTTAGAATAATTGTTATATTTGGCTTTATTTATTATTTGATTTTATTCACATGATTGGGCCTAATGTGCTAAATGTTGCTTTTTACCGCTTTGATATTGGTAAACTGAATATAAATTGTTACGAATCCCTCCTTTCCCTGAGTCTTCTGAAAAGGGTGAACTTTGTGTAGCTTCTCTTTTGTTAGAGACATATCTCAATTTTAGAATGAGGTTCGGACAAGTTGCAAAGCCGGTGAAGCTTCAATATTCCCGGTACGCTGCCCCCCCTCCGGCTCAAGCTGTCCGCTCGGGTAAGCCATGTCTAGATAGTTCACCCAAGTTTGAAACCTAGTATAACAAAACCTCATGTCGGATCCCTAGTAGGAACGCTTGTTTGCATCGCGTGAATTTGACTTTGGGGACTCAACACAGGGGTTGGGTCAGTCTAGGACAGGTGCACCTGAAATCAAAAGACCATCCTGATGCATTTGCTTGCTACTTGCGCATTTATTTGATTTGGACTGCATTTTGACCAGCTTCTAGAATAAGGGAAAATTGAGAAAAATCTAGTTGAGGTGAGAGAGAGGGAATTACCTGCCTGTGAAAAAACCTAGTATCCAAAATACCTCGAAACTCTGCCAAAATTTTCAAAAAAATAAAAGTCTATTTCAAAAGTTGATATTTTCTGTTGCGTCAAAATTGGCCGACTACGCAAGTTTGATTATCATCAGATGTGGGATACGTAGGCAACCCTCATCGGTCCAACTACTTTTGCAAAAATAACCCAAAAAATATGAAGTGTCGTTGTTTCTTCATAAATAAATTAGGTGGCGCCATTCTTGTCCAAAATAGCCAAAAATGCCCCAAAAGGCGCCGGAAGGCTATTTTTGCAAGAATAGCCACCTAGGGTCCTTTTTCCAAAATTTTGGTTGATTGACAAAAACAACCTTAAAATTGTTTTTTTATTATCTTGAGGTGCTAAAGGTTTGTATTCCCAACAATCTTTTCTTCTAAATTTTGTGAAATGGGTGTTTCTTTTAGTCAAAGTAAATCACAGTCTTTTAATCAATCATCTTAAACAAATGTGCAGGATGAGGAAAATTTAAAATGAACCTTTCACAGTCCGCGAGATCCCCTTAGAACTACATATGTGGTGGCATGATTTGGGAGAGGTTAGCAGAAAATTTGTGATAAAAGCTTTAGCTGGTCTTGTTGGGCTTCTGAAGATTAAGCCGAGGAAGGATATCATCGAGGCTTTGATACCCTTCTGGGACCCAACACATAATGTGTTCCATTTTTGATGATTTTCACCTAACTCCTACGCTTGAGGAAGTAGCGGTCTACGCCGGCTTCAGTGGGAAGCTCAGAAATTAATACCCAGTGGCACCTAGAACGGTCACTCTTCATAAGTTTCTAGACCTGTTAAGCATCAGTCGGGAAGTTCAAGACGGAAATTTGGCCAAAGGATTCTGTAAATTCTATTTCTTGTACTGACATTATGGGAATCCCCGCAGTTTTGAGATGCCAGATACCGGTCTTACTCACTCGGGGAACAAAGATAAGTGGGAAACTCGGCGAGGATTGGCTTTTATAGTGGCATTCCTGGGTGTTTTGATTTATCCAAGAAAAGATAGAAACATAGAGTTGGGGCTTGTGGGGATAGCCGATTTCATGACTAAAAAGGCAAATGGAACCATTGTACCGATGATCTTAGCGGAGATCTACCAAGCTCTAACCGTCTGACGAGGAGGGGGAAAGTTCTTCGAAGGAGGCAATATGTTTCTGCAACTCTGGTTGGATGAACACCTTTGCCACCGCCCAGGGTAGCATGACCATTCTTAAATGCATTGAAAATTTTGAAAAATGGATGGAGAGCCATAAATTCCTGGAAGGTATGAAAGCATGGTTTGCAGACCTGAGCTCCCTGACTGCAAACAAGATTGAATGGACATTCGGGTGGCTCTCAATCAGTGAAGTCATTTATATGTCGGTCGTGTGTTTTCTTCTATTGATGGGTCTCTGGAGCATTCAGCCTTATGCCCCGCATAGAGCTCTATACCAGTTAGGTAAGTACCAGACTGTCCCACATGATGAGGACTTGAGTTGGCAGGTTATCGAGTTAGGACCAAAGGATACTTTTCCCGAAGAAAGGGTGCGTCGGATTTGGCATCAATATAGGTTCTTAGATCCAAAGACTTAGGTACGAGATTTATCTAAAGGCGAGTTGGAGCCTAGTTACACAGTTTGGTACGGTAAAAGATCCCAAGTCCATCAAGAGCCCGAATGGCCCGCAAAAAGGCCCCATGTCCAATAGTTCACTGATGGAGTGCAGGAGCAATGGTATTGGTTGGCCAAAGAAAATGAGTATAGGGCTACCATAAGCAAGCTAGAAAAGCAAGTCAAGGATCTTCAATTTGAGAATGGTTTGCAAGCTGCCGCGAATGAGGGCGAGAAGAAAAAGCTAGCCAAAGAAAATGATGCCCTTCGAGCCCAAATTCAGGAAATAAAAATAGCAGCTGAAAACCCCGCCAGAAGTGCAAAAGATGAAAAGCTTATAGATAATCTTAGGCGGAAGGTGGGTGAGTATGGTTTTGATCTGAACATGGCAAAGGTAGAACTAGCAAGGGCTCGAACAAAATTGCCGAAGAATGCGGAGGAACGAGCGCGCTTGTTAAACAGTTAAAAGAGAAATATGACAATAAGGTCGTGGGGTTGAAGAAAAAGAACACCATCCTTGAGAACAAAATGACTAAGCAGACAAAAGATTTCAAAGCAGAAAGAGAACAATGTTATTCCCTGATCGTCACAGCTAGAAAAAGACATACACCAGCTTCAAGAGCAAAACCATACGGCTGAACAAGTTTTGGGGGCTAGGACCTAGCAAATAGGGCATTTGCTCCAAAAAAAAGGTACCATAAGGGAGAGGGTTCGAGCCATTGCTGACTACATCGTTATGAAGTGCCACAAATGTGAAGACATGACTAGAACCATCTTCTTTGCTGTGGTAATGACCTTTGTCCACCAAATAATGAGTGACTTGGAGCGTCTTCAAGGGGATCTTGTGCATAGGCCCGTGGCTAGACCGACTGATGTCCCACGGGCCCCTGGAGAAATTGAGGCATTGATGTATTCATGATTTTCATTTGAATCTGTAGTTTCACTTTCTTTGTTGGAGTCTGTTAGTCTGTTTTCGAGTCTGTATTTTCATCTTTCTGTTGGATTCTGTTAATTTTTATGATTAAATTCTGTAGGATGATCCGTTGTAATCAAAACGCTTTATTTTATGAAAAATTTTAAAATCCCAAATGTTTTTATTTATTTATTTTTACATTTATTCCCTAGAACTATGCTTGGTCTGATTCATGCGGCGTCATGATACGTAGGCAATCCCCATAGGATTCGATCATAACCAAAAAAGGAAAAAAGGAAAAAAAGGAAAAAAAAGAAGAAAAAAAAGAAAGGAAAAAAAGAGAGAGAAAACAAGAAACTGTGGGAAGGAAACAATGGCAAAACAAGAGAGAAAAAATAAGAGAGTAAAGAACAACGAGAAATCATGCAAAGAAAGATAGGAGTGAAAAAAAGAGAATTGGCAAAATGGAAATTAGGGAAAGCCGGGAAGACGCAAGCAACCGACCAAATGCATAATAGAAATGGTTAACTGCTCAGGTGCATTGTATCCCCAACATGCGGTTTCTTATCTGTTAAGCCCTAATCGCTAACAAGTTTATTGTTGTCATCAAGTTCAGGCGGGTAGTTAGTTTGTTCGGCATTCTGGCAATTCATCCATACAACACCAGGTCCAACGACAAGTTGATCATGGCTAACCAAGAACTGGACGCAAGTGTTATTGATCCATCAAGAGAGGGGGAAGAGTCTGACGTTAATCTGAAAGAGGAGTTGTATAAGTTGAAACAACAAATGGCGGAGATATACCAGGCATGGGTAAAAGGGCATCCACCACCATCCTACCCCACCAACCCTGGTTTCATCCTGCCGTTGGCTCAATCCCAGGAACCTCCCATTGTCGATTCATCTCCAGGATTTTCCATTTACCACCACTACCAAGGCACCACTTCCCAAACACCACAAGCTCCACCACCCAAACCAGTTCCATACCCTCCTCCACCAGCCACCCCTATTTTCGTGGCACCCCTACTCGCTACACTCCACCGATCCTCCAGTGAGCCTCTATTCCAGACCCAAGATAACCAATACTATCCCCTGGACCCTACTTTCAAGGCCCCAAAACCTTACTCCTACACTCCTCGTTTTGACCTCCCTGTTGAGGCGAAGAAGCCACCTAAAAATCCATAACAAGAGGAAATGTTCAGGAAGGTTAAAATCCTGAAATAGTCATTCAGAAACATGTAGGGATTGGAAGGCCAGGTGAGCGAAGCCTACAAAGATTTGTGTCTATTTCCTGATGTTCAGTTGCCGGTGGGATTTAAGATGCCAAAGTTTGATTTGTATGATGGGCACGGAGATCTGGTGGCGCATTTGAGAGGATTATATAGTAAAATGAGAGGAGCTGGCGGGAAAGATAAGTTATTGATGGCATACTTTAGCCAGAGTCTAAGTGGTTCGACGTTTGAATGGTGCACTCGTCTGGATCACGACAGATGGTATACATGGGATGATTTAGCCCAAGCATTCGCTTGTCATTTCCAATACAACCTCGAGATTGTTCCAGATCGTTTGTCTCTAACTAAGATTAAGAAGAAGCCTGGTGAAAGTTTCAGGCATTATGGTTTTTGTTGGAGAGAACAAGCGGCAAGGGTTGATCCTCCGATGAAAGAGATCAAAATGGTGGATTATTTTTGTCACGCCCCAACCTCGGGAGGCGCGACCAACGCTCAATCAAGTGAACTCGACTGAGCAAGCCTAACCGAACACTTTCTACCCTAACTCAATATGAATACGAAACTCATGCCTTTGATTTATTTAGACGATAATACACGGTGTATACCACATTACTGATTCATTTCATATCATAAAAATTTACCGTACATAAGCTAGCTTCATGGATTCTATTAGAGTTACGGCTTAAGGAGATCACAAGTTTAGGATTACAACATATACATATAATGGACTCCCCGAAACTCGTACATAACCCACACTAGTGTCATTGGAGCCTCTAAGGATACAACAGATAAGCATGACTATGCCGGCAACAAGGACCCGGCTATACGTCAAAAGTGAAAAGCTGTAATAGCAAAAGATACACCATATATCCCCATGGAAAAATAAGGGGCTCACCGAGACTTCGAGTAGAAGAACGCTCCGCTACACACGATCGGCACTGTCCGCTATGGAGCCACCTACAATCATAACACGAATGTAGCGCCCCCGACAAAAGAGACGTCAGTACATTTGAATTGTACTGGTATGTATAACTGAACACCATTTTACTAGAAAGAACTATCAAATAGATACAAGCAATTAATACGGGCAAATCAAAGAATCAATTCGTATAATTCTTCATACAATTTCCACAACACAGATTGGGGCAATTCTGTCACATGTTCACCACTGTTCTCATTACCACCGCCATCTCGAGCGGAGTCCGGTCATGACCCGACCGGCTAGGTCACCTCATTGGAGGTATTACTCACAATCCATATTTAATTTCCCTGATCCAGAATCCAATATCGTCACATTACTACCATGTGTGCGGCATGGTGTCCGATCACGACCCGACCGGCTAGGTCACCTCATTGGAGGCATTACTCAATTCTCATCAGTCAACACCTTCAAATATCTATCCCACACATATCAAGGATAATTCAAGTTACAAATCACAAGTAAATGAGCACATAGCTAGCATGAATAGTCCTTTGTTTCAATGTCGGCTTATAGCCCAAGTAATTAAACACATAATTATACTTTTCATCATTCTCTAATTATCAAGATTTGTGCATTATTCATATTGAGGCACATCCTTCACAAATATGTATAGTTATATGCAATTCAATTAATGCGTAATGACAATCAATACTCTAGCCAATTTAACTCTTACCATACTTTTGTAATGACAACGAAGCTCAATTTCTAATAAAAAGGGGTTTCAGCCATACATACCTCAATAAAGCTTTTCCTTACTCTTTTACGAATTTCCAGAACTCTTAGCGCTTCGATCTATTGAGCAAGAATTTCAAATTAAATTGAGAATTAGAGACAAAACTGAAGTTCTAGATTGGTTCGAGCATATCGTCAAATACTAAAGGTGCATTATGACCTTAGGCCCCTTTTTGTGAGGAATTTCTATCATTTTGTACCCCTAATTGCCTCCTTTTTAATTTTACTACTTTCCAATACTCTATGGTGGTATGCATGCAAGAGATTCATTCTCATACCCATGAATTACTTCCCTAATGAACCCATATGGCTAAGTATACAAATATGAGCTAAGGTTATGGAGCCTTACCTCTTGGGATGAAGATTCAGGAGCCTTCACTTCATTAGTTTCAAGGATATAGCAAGATTCTAAGGAGAATTTGATGGGGGGACACTTTCCACCTCTAAGACCCTCTTTCTCTCTCTAACAATCTCAAAAAATAGGCTTAGAATGAGCCAAAATGTTGAATATATCGATAGGGAGGACGGGTTAAAAATTAAAAAATTGGAGCCCCGAGTAAAATATTCGATCGCATATGCGATGGCAGAATGAACATGTGGTCCGCATAATGGACCGCAAAAATGCCTCCCAAAAACCATACGTTCTGACTCAGTCTGCGGTAATAATGCGGCCCGCATTCACGTTCTGCGGTCGCAAAGTGCGCCACAGAACTGACACTCACAAAATTCAAAGGAGAAAGTGCGACGACTATGCGGTCCGAATTTCGATTATGCGACCGCATAACTGACTTCAATTTTAACCAACACTCTGACTCACTCTGCGGCAGATATGCGGTCCGCATTTCTATTATGCGACCGCATTCTGGACCGCATTTCTTGCATTTTTCTGGAAACTTATTCTTGACTTTTTAATGCACTATGAATTTCTAACACATGCTCCTAACTTGGCACCACGAAATCCGGGTTTTCGAGTAGGGATTTCACGGGGCCTTACAATTTTCTCCAGGCCCTGGAGCCCACTTACTACGACCATCTGGTATCGGTCATAAGCAAGTCCTTCAACGAGGTAGTGAAGATGGGCGGCATGGTATAAGAAGGGCTTAAATCAAACAATATCATGAGTTACTCGGCTATTAAGGCAACTACCCAAGCCATTCAGAATGGTACTGGTGGAGTGATTGGAAAGAAAAAGAAAGAAGTTGTGGCGACAGTTGATTTAGGATTATGGTTTGGACCCAGGGGCCCATGATACCAATATACCCTGCCTCGACCCCATCACCAAACCTACACCCAAACCCCATATAATCCACCCCAACACTACTTCCCATCACCAAACCCTCATATTTCTGTCCACTACGCCCAAACATACACTCAACCTCCTACCTACGCACAATGGCGTGTGCCAGCCCCACGAAACACCTACCCAGCTCCACAAAATGCTTACCCACCCCCCACAAGCCTACCGAAACCCTACCAGTCCTGGTTTTCGACCCAATCAAGCATTTAAAAATGAGAGGTTACAGCGGAAGAAAACCTTCACCCCGTTGGAGGAGTCCTATACTAGTTTGTTCCATTGACTGAGACAATTGGATATGCTGAGGCCAATTGAGTCAAAATTGCCAAACCCCCTCCAAAGAATCTTGATTACTCTGTAAGCTATGAATATTGTTCTAGTATTCGGGGGCATGATACGGAGAAGTGCTAGCAGTTGAAAAATGCCATCCAGTAGCTCATTGACACAAACTGGATTGAGGTCCAAACTCCAAAGGCACCCAATATCAACCAGAACCCATTACCAACCCATCAGGAATTACACATGATTGAGATAGTACATAAGGGAGGGGAACCTAAGAAGCCTTCAAAGACCGTCATAATGATTCGGTCCAGTAAGGTCAAGCCAGTTAAAAAACCAACAACTGAAGGGTTAGCAAACAAGTTGAGCATGACAAATATTGAACCATCTGTGGTAGTCAAGAAAGGATCCCCAAGTGATGTTGCAGTAAAGGAAGAAAAGTAAAAAGTGGTTGTGCTGGGAGTGGCAAAAAGCCTATCATAATTGTAGCGGGTGCCCTTATGGATCTTTTCATCATCAAGCTTGTAACCCAGTTGCCTATAATCAGCACCAAGGTTATCCCATAGAACTATGAACGGGTGATTGTGACCTATAAGGTAAAGGAAGTGAAAGAAGAAGTCAATGAGGCCTAGGGATTAACTCGGTCGGGGAGATGCTTTGACCCAAAAAAGTTAAGGAAAGCTAAAGCATCCAAAGATAACCTAGTTTTAGTGAAGAAAACAGTAATTGAAGAAGAGGCGGAGGAGTTTTTGAGAAAAATGAAGGTACAAGATTACTCCATCGTGGAGCAGTTGAGAAAGACACTCGCTTAGATTTCATTGCTTTCTTTGTTGATTCATTCAGATGAACATCGTCGGGCCCTGATGAAAATCCTGAACGAAGCTCATGTCCCCGACAAAATTTTAGTAAACCATTTGGAGAAGATCGCCAACAAAATATTTGAGGTGAATAGGGTCACTTTCTCTGATGACGAGTTGCTTATGGAAGGTACTAAGCACAATAGAGCTCTCTATCTGGCGGTGAAATGTGAAGATTCTGTGGTCACCAGGGTGTTAGTTGACAATGGTTCCAGCGTAAACATCTGCCCCCTTTCTACTCTGAATAAGTTGAAAGTGGATGATGAGAAGATTCACAAGAACAACATCTGCGTTCGGGAATTTGACGGTGGAGGGAAAGATTCAGTTGGTGATATAGTTCTTGAGTTGACAATAGGATCGGTTGAATTCACTATGGAGTTCCAGGTGCTGGACGTAGCCGTCTCCTACAATTTACTATTAGGTCAACCTTGGATTTATGCCACCAAAGCAGTCCCGTTCACTCTGCACCAGATGGTAAAGTTCGAATGGGATTGACAGGAGATCATCGTGCATGGCTAGGATAATTTGTGTACTCACATTGATGCAGTTGTCCCGTTCGTTGAGGTTGAAGATGACAAAGGGACCTGGGTCTATAGGTTTTTGAAATAGTGCCGGTCGAGAAGATTTCAGAAGGGAAATGTGTTCCAACTCCAAAGGTAACCTCCGCATCAGTTATGGTGGCCTTCAAAATGCTGAAAAATGGCTTTGTGCGTGGTAAAGGTCTGGGTGCATCTCTGCAGGGTATCATATAGCCAGCGTCCCTCTTTGAAAACTTGGGTACGCTACGTCTAGGATTCAAATCCACAGCAGCAGATGTGAAAAGGGCTAGAAAGTTGAAGCAGAGGGCGTGGGCACTTCCAAAGCCTATCTCGCATCTCTCCAGGTCTTTTGTCAAGCCCGATGCTAGGAAACGCCCAGTGACAACAGTTCCAAGTTCTGTGGTTGACATTAATGAAGATTTAATTGAAAGGTTCTAGAGGTTGTTCGATGATGTGAACATGGTAGAAGTTGGAAAAGGTTCTAGCAAAGCAGATGTGCAGTTTGTCGGGCCGAATGCAAAGCTTAACAATTGGAAGGCTACTCCTCTCCCTACCCGGAAGGAGTTTTGGTAGTTTGTTTTGATTTTCTTTTAGTTTATCTGGATTATTCCAGGGTTATAATTCAGATTTTATTTTCCGTCCGTTTGGATGTACAAACCCTGTTATCCTTTATTTTCAATGAAATGCAATTTCCCTTTTCCATCATTCCTGATAGTTTTATTTTTGTTTTTTGTTTTCTTTTCTATACAGTTCTTTTTATGCTAGTTTCAATGACATGACATGCATGAGGAATCTTCAGCCCAGTCTTAAAAGTCAATCCAATTTTGAAGTAATAATTCAAGAAATAGAGTGCGATGATGAATCAGAATATGATGAGGATGAGGCCTTTGAAGAGATTAGTATGGAATTAAATCATTTTGAAGAAAAACCCAAGTCTAACCTGAATGATACAGAAGCAATCAATTTAGGGGACCCAGATAATGTCAGAGAAACTAAGATAAGTGTCCATCTTGAACCACAGATCAGGGAAGAAATAATCAAAGCACTGTTTGAATATAAAGATATTTTTCCATGGTCATATGACGACATGCCGGGTCTAAGCACTGACTTGGTGGTTCAAAAATTGCCCACTGACCCGACATTCCCTCCCGTCAAACAGAAGTTGAAAAAGTTCAAAACCGATATGAGTGTGAAGATTAAGGAAGAAATCACCAAGCAGTTGGACGCGAAGGTCATTCGGGTCACACGATATCCCACTTGTTTAGCTAATGTTGTGCCAGTACCAAAGAAGGATGGCAAGACCAAAGTTTGTGTTGATTACCGCGATCTCAACAAAGCAAGTCCAAAGGATAACTTCCCACTGCCAAATATCTGAATTTTAATCGATAAGTGTGCCAAGCATCAGATTGGATCTTTTGTAGGCTGCTATGCAGGGTATCATCAGATTTTAATGGATGAGGAAGATGCAGAAAAGATGGCATTCATCACGTCGTGGGGAACTTATTGCTACCGAGTAATGCCATTCGGTTTGAAAAATGCTGGGGCAACCTACATGAGGGCAATCACTATTGTATTCCATGACATAATAGACAAGAAGATTGAGGTTTACGTGGATGATATGATCGTAAAGTCAAAGCAGCAGGCCGACCACGTCGGAGATTTGAGGAAATTTTTCCAGAGACTTCGCAGGTACAATCTTAAGCTTAACCCCGCCAAGTGCACATTTGATGTTCCATCCAGAAAACTGTTGGGATTCATAGTAAGCCATCGAGGCATTGAGTTGGACCCATCGTAGATCAAAGCTATCCAAGAATTTCCACCTCCAAGGAGCAAGACTGAGGTTATGAGTCTGTTATTGAGGCTAAACTACATCAACAGGTTTATTGCTCAGCTCACGACAACTTGTGAGCCTATCTTCAAGTTGCTGAAAAAGGATGTTGTGGTCAAGTGGACTGATGAGTGTCAAGAAGCATTTGATAAGATAAAGGGGTACTTGTCAAACCCACCTGTGCTGGTCCCACTGGAACAAGGGAGACCTTTGATTCTTTACTTGACAGTCCTAGATAATTCATTTGGTTGTGTGTTGGGTCAGCATGACAGCACCGGCAGGAAGGAGCAAGCCATCTACTATCTCAGCAAGAAAGTCACATCTTATGAGGTTAAGTACAATCACCTTGAAAGGACATGTTGCGTCCTAACTTGTGTAGCACAGAAGTTGAAGCATTATTTGTCATCTTACACTACTTACCTCATTTCTCGCTTGGATCCGTTAAAGTATATCTTTCAAAATCCTATGCCCACAGGGAGACTTGCGGAGTGGCAGATTTTGCTCACCGAGTTTGACATTATCTATGTGAATCAGACTGCGATAAAAGCCTAAGAATTGGTTGATCATTTGGCCGAGAACCCGGTCGATGAAGAGTATGAACCATTGAGAACTTATTTTCCCGATGAAGAGGTGATGCACATTGACGAGTTGGAATAGGTTGAAAAGCCAGGTTGGAAACTTTTCTTTGATGGAGCTGCTAACATGAAAGGCATTGGGATAGGGGTCGTGCTTATTTCTAAAACAGGGCATCACTACCCTGTTACGGCCCAACTTCATTTCTATTTTGCCAAAAACATGGTCGAGTTAGGCATGCATTTTGGGATTGAGGTTAGTTATAGACATGGGTGTCCAGGAACTCTTGGTCTTGGGAGACTCAGACCTTCTAGTGCACCAGATTCAAGGAGAATGGGAAATACAAGATTTAAAGCTCATATCGTATCGAGAATGTTTGCATGATCTTTGTCAATGGTTTCGATCAGTAGAGTTCAGGCATATTCCAAGGATCCATAATGAGGTTGTCGATGCTCTGGATACCTTGGCGTCAATGTTGCACCATCCAGACAAAGTTTATGTCGACCCTCTGCATATTTAAGTCCGCGATTAGAATGCTTATTATAACATGGTAGAAGAAGAACTTGATGGTGAGCTGTGGTTCCACGATATTAGAGAGTACATCAGAATGAAAGTATGCCCTGTGCAAGCCACGGAGGATCAAAAGAGAATAATTTGATGGTTGGCAAGTGGATTTTTCTTCAGTGAAGGGGTTTTGTACAAAAGAACTCCAAATCTTGGATTGTTAAGACACGCAGATGCTAGACAGTCCACAACTATCATGACCGAAGTATATTCCGGAGTCTGCAGACCGCATATGAGTGGGTATGTTCTGGCAAAGAAAATTCTCAAAGCAGGTTATTATTGGCTCACCATAGAGCGAGATTGTATCAGTTTTGTGCGCAAGTGTCATCAATGCCAAGTACATGGAGATTTGATTCATTCTCCGCCATCTGAATTGCACACAATGTCCGTACCATGGCCCTTCATTGCTTAGGGCATGGATGTCATTGGACCAATTGATCCAACATCATCCAATGGGCACAGGTTCATTATGGTGGCCATTGATTATTTAAAGCTACAACTTTCAAGTCTGTGACCAAGAAAGCAGTGGTCAATTTTGTTCACTCAAATATCATTTGTCGGTTCGGGATCCCAAAGGTGATCATCACAGATAATGGTGCTAATCTCAACAGTCATCTGATGAAAGAGGTATGTCAAGAGTTTAAGATTACGCATCGCAATTCCACCCCATATCGCCCCAAGGCGAATGGAGCAGTCGAGGGAGCCAACAAGAACATAAAGAAGATACTTCAAAAAATGGTTGAAGGTTCCAAGCAATGGCATAAAAAGTTGCCCTTTGCCTTGTTTGGTTATCGCACTATTGTTCGCACTTCAGTAGGTGTAACTCTTTATTTGTTGGTATATGGCACTGAAGCAGTGACACCCGTAGAAGTTGAAATCTCATCCCTTCAGATTGTTACTGAGGCCAAAATTGATGATGATGAGTGGGTCAAAACCTATTTGGAGAAGTTGAGTTTGATTGATGAGAAAAGATTGGCAGTAGTGTGTCATGGCCAGTTATATCAAAAGAGAATGGCAAGAGCATAAAACAAGAAGGTGCATCCCCAGAAGTTTGAAGTGGGTCAGCAAGTATTGAAACACATCCTTCCACACCAGGCCGAAGTAAAAGGCGAGTTCGCCCTAATTGGCAGGGTTCGTTCATTATAATAAGAGTATTGTCCAATTGTGCTTTATATTTGACAGATATAGAAGGCAAATGTATAGACATGGATATCAACTCTGATGCAGTCAAGAGATATTATGTATGATTTTTTTTGGTTTAAATTGTGTTTGTTTGTACTTGGCATGTTTTGAAGATTGGAATGACGAAGGCATTTTGTTATGCTATCTAAATATTTTATCCTTTGTTACCCCTTTGAGACTTATTTATTTCCTTTCATACCCCTCTTTTAGAATTAGTAGCGAAATTCAGTAAAGAAGAAAAGAAGAAAAGAGAAGAGAAAAGAAAAAGGGAAGAATGGAAAAGAATGAAAAGAAAGAAAAAAAGAGAAAAAAAAGAAAAAAAAGAGGAAAGAAAGAAAAGATTAAAAAAACAAAAAAAACAAAAAAGAAAAGGGAAAGAAAAGAAAAGAGAAGTAACAACCACAAAGCAAATTCTATGTCATGAACTACGTTAGACCTGATTCCTTTTAAGGATACATAGGCAGCCTCACGGTTCGGTCCCGTCAAATAAAAATCCAAAAGTCCCAAGCAAAGAAACTGGGGCAGAAGTTGCGGTTTTGTAAAAGATCTGATTCCAAAAGTTTTAATTTTGAACCCATTTGGAATGTTTTGAGCCTTGTTGATATCCTTTCTTTCTAACCATGTCCAAAGCCCACATTACGGTCCAAAGAAAGACCTTCCGATCAGTCTTTGAGAGATGCTAAGTCAAACAAGTAAAGGTGATTCATATTAGGGGCAACACTCTAGTTTAAGCAAGAAAAATAAAAAAATGAGAGAATCTTATTGGTGAAAATCCTCATGGGCACTATAAGGCGACGAAAGCTGAGAGAAATTAAAAATGAGAGAGTCTTATTAGTAAAAACCCTCACGGGCACCATAAGGTGACAGTGAGTTGAGAGATGAACAAATGAGAGAGATTTGTTGGTAAAAACCCTCCAGGTCACCGCATGTCAAACAAGGTTAGTGATTGGGCAAAGAAATTGGGTTATGGAGATCCTGGGGCAAAGTATGACAACTGAAAGTTGATTGGTTGTATAGACTGGGCTGATTAACCCGAAATGTATGTCATGATCATTGGTACCAGCTACTCCACTCAGATAAGTCTCTTTTCTTTTTCCCCTTCAAACAGTCATCCAATTTTGGATTTTTCTTCCTTATTCCTATCTCAAAGTCATTGCATTTAATTTCTTTTGGGTTTATTTCTCTAAGATGTTTCCAATGTCAGTTTGTTTAAGAAAATAAAAAAGGATTTTAAAGCTCACTACCAAATTCTAAAATTGCACAAAGCACAGTGCATCCAAAACATGCCAGAGATAGTATGATGTAAAGTGTGATATAAAGTGTCAGTGAAAGTTCCATCGATGGAATGGTTCAGTAATTTCGTGGGAGATGCAAAGGTTCATATAGAAGGGTTAGAAATGTAAAACAACAGTTTGGGTATAGAACACTCGGGTCATCCAGGGTCCTGCGGTTGAGGATCAGTCCAAAAGTCAAACAATTCTTGGCCAGTTCAAGGTAGCCAGTCCAAGCAAAGCACGACTAGGGAAGAGCCTCCTTCAGCAAGAATGCCACAAACTAACCACCATATTTTTAAACTGACAAGATTTTTCTTTGATTTGAAACAGGGGCAGAAATTTTCATTTGTTTTGGAGAAACCTTCCGTAAGGGAAAGCAAGCACCAGACAAGTTTGACCGTAAATCCTCAGGACCCTCCTAGATAACGAGACCTAGTTTAAAATTCAAAACATTCATGAGTAACAAGATCTAGCATAAGCTTTACCTTGAGGAAATATAAGTCGTCTTTGAAGTTTTCATTCTTAGGATAGGATTTAATTTAAAATTTTTATGACCCTTCTAAATAATGGGACTTAGCTTCAAGACTTCCACTAGATAACAAGATTTAGCTTAAGTTCTGCTGCAGGGAGTATAATTTAGCCTTAAAGTTGTCACTCTTAAGATAAGACTTGAATTTGATTTTCAGGACCCTCCTAGATAATGAGATGCAGTTCTAAGACTTTTTTAGAAAATAAGATTTAGCGGAAGTCATACCTTTAGAAAATATAATGTAGCTTTAAAACTGTTATTTTACTAGGAGTTTTTAGGACCCTCCTAGATAATGGGATCTAGCTTTCAAATTCTTAGAGATATTTGGTAAAATGATTCAATTAACATTCACAGATGTGCCCAGCTACCGAACTGGGGCAAAACATTTTCTTTGTTTTGTGTAGTTTGTTGAAATCAGGCACCCACCTAGAGAGCAAGGGAGAACAACACAAGTTTTAAGAACATAAAGTAGTTCAGGGTCAAGCAATCAGCCAACCACCTGGAGAACAAAGGGAAAACAAATCAAATTCCAAGGAAAGCGGATCAAGTTCAAGCAATCAGGAGCCCACCTGGAGAACAAAGGGAGAGCAATTCAAGTGTTAATAATCAGAAGCCCACCTGAAGAACAAAGGGAAACAACAAGGTTCAAAAGAGTTCAGCAATTAGGAGCCCACCTGAAGAACAAAGGGAAGCAGCAAGGTTCAAAGGAGTTCAGCAATCAGGAGCCCACCAAAAGAACAAAGGGAAAGAAGCAAGGTTCAAAGGAGTTCAACAATCTGGAGCCCACCTGAAGAACAAAGGGAAGCAGCAAGGTTCAAAGGAGTTCAACAATCAGGAGCCCACCTAAAGAACAAAGGAAAGCAGCAAGGTTCAAAGGAGTTCAACAATTAGGAGCCCAGCTGAAGAACGAAGGGAAAGCAGCAAGGTTCAAAAGAGTTCAGCAATCAGGAGCCCACCTGAAGAACAAAAGGAAGCAGTTCAAGTCTCGAGGAAAAGCAGCGCAACTGTTGGTAATTAGAAGCCCACCTGGAGAACGAAGGGAAGCAGGAATGTTCAAAGGAAGATAACAATCAGGAGCTCTAAAACAAAGGGAAGCAGCAATATTCAAAGGAAGTTCGGCAATCAGGAGCCCACCTGGAGAACAAAGGGAGAACAAGGCAAGTTTTGGAGGAAAGAAAGATAATTCAAGTGATGGAAATCAGGAGTCCACCTAGAGAACAAAGGGAAGGCAACAGTGGTCAAAGGAAGACGGTTCAAGTTCAGCAATCAGGCGTCCACCTGGAGAAAAAGGGAAAAGCATCTCATATTACAATTCAAGTCAACAACAAAGGAATTTCATCTGGAGAGTATGAGTCAACAGAGCAACAGGAACTGCAAGATCAAGTTTGAAGATATATATAGGATTCTTTTAATGCATAGATCATAGTTTAGTCTAGCTTTTTTTATTTTGTCTTGATGTAATAAGGAGTTCAGTAAGCAGTAGCAGCAACAACAACAGTGAAATCACAGCTTCATGGTAGTCCCAGCTACCGAACTACACTGACCTGATTTCTTTATATCCAAGGATATGTAGGCAACCTCGGAAGTAGGGTGCGGTCAAATCTTTCAAAAATGCTTCCCACAGAGTATTCAAACGGGCAAAAATCGCTCGTACCCGCTCACTTTATTTTTGCGCGAAAACTCTTCGTGTTTCCGGGCAAAGAGGGGCAGTTATGAGCACGTAATTTTTGCCCTATGTGAATTACTCCTATAAATTCAAGAAAAATAAATTTTTCCCATTATTTGCATTTTCGTAGATTTTTGTAGCATTTTGTTAATTGCTTGTATTTGTCTGTGCATGTTTAACCTTACTTAATTCATGAAAATACAAAAATATATTGTATTTGTATTTAGGATGTAATTCTACATTTTAAGGTTAATTAGCAATTTAGTTGTCTTATAAAAATGATAAAATCACAAAAATAACTCATTTTGCATGTTAACTTTTTAATTTTAAATTTTTTTAGTTCTTCTTTTAAATTAGGAGTTAATTAATTCTTGTAGATACTAGATGAGTAATTAGCCTAATTTGGTAAATTATTTTAATTTAGGAGTTAATTTGGGTTGTTAATTAATTATAAAAGGAAAAGATTAAGTCAAAAAGGTTGACCGGATATTGGCTTATGCGTAAACAACTCCAAAATGGAGTTTTGATGGTTACTTAGCTCCGTTGGGTAATTTTGGACTTAGGAGTGTGTCCGAATTATGATTTGGAGGTTCGTAGTTGAATTAGACTTGAAATGGTGAAAGTTGGATTTTTAGACAGTTTGACGAGAGTGGACTTTTTTATATCAGGGTTGGATTCTAATTTCAAAAGTTGGAGTAAGTCCACGGTGTCATTTGTGACTTGTGTGCAAAATTTGGGTCGGGCATGATTTGAAAGGTTTCAACATCGTTTGTAGATATTAGAAGTTCAAACTTCATTAGGCTTGAATCTATGTGCGATTCGTATTTTTTGATATTGTTTGATGTGATTTGAGGGCTCGACAAAGTTCGTATGATGATTTGGGACTTGATGATATGTTTGGTTGAGGTCCCGGGGGCCTCGGGTGAGTTTTAAATGGTTAACGGGTTGATTTTGGACATGGGAGACTGTTGAAGAATTTGCTGGTATCCAGTGTTGATTTCCTTCTTTGCGTTGGCGAGGGGAGTTTCGCATTTGTGAAGGGTAGCTGGTGGCAGGTAAGGATTTGTTATTCACGTTCACGAAGAGGGGGCCACGTTCGCGAAGTTTTGGGAAGTGGGTGCATCGCGAACGCAAGAAGGGTGACACATTCACGAAGGAGAGAGGAGGTAGCTGGGACCCTGCGCATTTGGCCTACGCGTTCGTGGAAGGGAGGTTGCATTCGCGAAGTATAGGGTCAGTGAAGAATCGCGGTGTCGAGTGGTTGAACGCATTCGTGTAGAAGGTTTTGGGCAGAAGACTTAATTGTGCTATGCGAACGCGAGGCGAAGGTCACGTTCGCGATGAAATCTTAACTGGACAGATATACAAGTTTCAAAAATAAGGGTTTGAGTTCATAACACAAAAATTGATTTGGGAGCTCGGTGGAAGATGATTTTTGGAGAGATTTTCACGTGGATGTTTGGGGTAAGTGATTCCTATCTAGTTTTGGTTAATTTCCATGATTATGCCTTTGATTTCATCATTAAATTTGTGATTTGGGGTGGAAAATTTGGAAAAAATGAAGAAAAGTTCTTAGGCTAGATTTTGATGTTTTGATCAAGATTTTGGTATCGAATTTGAGTAATTTTGGTATGGGTGGACTCGTGATCGAATGAGTGTTCGAATTTTATGGATTTTGCCTGATTCCGAGACATTGGCCCGGGGGCTGACTTTTGAGTTAAGTTTTAATTTAAAGCTTAGTATTTTCTCATGGAATTGATTCCTTTAGCTCGTGTCGATTGTATCGAATTGTTTGTGGCTAGATTCAAGGCATTCAGAGGCCGTTTCACGAGACAAAGTTGTGTTGGAGTAGAGATTTGCTCGGGTCGAGGTAAGGAATAGTTCTAAATCTGGTTCTGAGGGTATGAAACCTCGTATTATGTGTTATTTGGTTGGTTTTGAGGTAACGCACATGCTAGGTGGCGGGCGTATGGGCGTGCACCGTGTAATTGTGATTTAATAGATTCCATGGTACTATGTAGCTATCTTATCCGAACATTTCTACTGTACTCTATTTGTTAGAGCACCTGAGCTATAATTGATGCTAGAAATCATGTTTAGGCTATATGTTGGTATTATTGGGACCCATTATGGTCGTTATTTGCTATTGCATTATTTGCTTAATTGATGTCATGCACTCAGTCGCATTCATTATTACATATCATATCTTAGTCTCTGTTATTGTATATTGTCACATCTCATATCATTGATTTGGGCTACTCAACATGAGTCTTGTGAGCCGAGAAATTGAAGAGATTGATGACTATGTGAGGTCGAGGGCCTGATTGTGAAGATAATGATATTATAGTACGTGAGTTGTCCATGCGGATCTAGATATTGATACTATAGAACGTGAGTTTTCCATGAAGCACATGAGTTATCTATGCAGCACGTGAGTTGTCCATGCGGATTATAGAGCTTGGGCTGAAGGAGCCCCTCCAGATTCTGTACACACCCCCAGTGAGTGCAGGTACCTACTGAGTGCGAGTGCCGAGTGTTGAGTGAATATTGCTCTGAGAGGGTGCATTTGATTTTATTATTGTTGCATTTAGCTGCCGTATATCGCTACTTGAAATTTCTTAGAGGTATTATATCCTGTTTTACTTGAGTTTGACATGAATTAACTGATTTAACTTAAATTGCCGGACTTGAAAGCATACTACCTTTTTATATTGAGATTTCTGCAATTGAACTATAACTATGAAGCTCGTCACCACCTTCAGTTCTTTATTTAGTCTTGTCACTTACTGAGTTGGTTGTACTCATGCTACACCATGTACTTCGTGTGTAGATCCAGATGTTTTCGAGCACAGTGGTTGTTAATTCTCTGCGCAGTTGATCCTTTGGAGATTTCAAGGTAGCTGCCCAATGTTTGCAGACCTTGTTTCTCCTTTCCTATCTTTTCGCTTATTGTATTTAGTTCTGGACTATCATAGACAACATTTTTTTCCCAGACTGGTGATATTTAGGTGCTCGTGAACTCTGTGACACCCCGATGTTGGGAGTTTTCACTTTATGTTTTGGGTTTTCTGTCTCGTTTATGACAACTTCTTGTTATTTAAAACTGCTTAAACCCATTTTCTGTTAAAAGTGTTGGAATATTGTGAAATGACGGCTTGTCTAGTACCACGTAAGGTGCCATCACGACAGATTAGGATTTGGGTCGTGACAATCATCATCAACATTATCATCATCATCTGAGCTTTTATTTGAACTATCTCCCCAAGCAGCAACCACTACCTTGGTTGATCCTTTGTTGTTGCCTTTCTTGGGATGAAAATGTTCCTTCTTCCGGTTCCTTCGTTCAGCTCTTTCCTTTTTCCATTCAATCTCCCACAATGGACAATTCTTGGTTATGTGATCAGGCTTTAAATATCCATAATTTTCATGCTTCTATGGAGATTTGTCCTTGCGGTAGCTTCCACTTTTTGAAGAACCATTTCCTCTCCTTAGGTACTTCTTAAAGTCTTTAGTAATCATTATCATTTCATCATCTTCCAAGTCAGATCCTTCAATAATTCTGAGTGTTGGACTCCTTTCCTTCTTAGGTACATCCATTTACCTGGTTTGACTTCTAAGTTCATAAGCTTTGATATTTACAATCAACTCGTGCAAAGGAAATGTAGCAATATTCTTTGATTCCTGAGTGGCAGCAATCTTGCTTTCCCATATGATTGGTAAAAACCTAGTTAATATCTTCTCAACCCCCTCATCTTCAGGTGTAATCCTTCTAAGAGACTTTAGTTCATTTATTAATGTAGTGAACCTTGTGTACATCCCCTTAATGGTTTCTCCATCTCTCGTGGCAAAGTTTTCATATTGAGAATAAAGTAAGGTTCCTCTTGATCCTTTTACCTGAGTTGTTGTCACGACCCAAAATCCATTAAGGGTCGTGGTGGCGCCGAACACATCTGTCAGGCAAGCCAACTAAATTATCAATTAAATTCTATTTTAATACCTTTGAAAATCTAGGATTTTTCCTTCCATTTTTCATAATTAAAACAATCTCTATTTCAATTCAAATTAACTAATAACTACTAGTACACATCTTTCAAAAACCATCCCAGAACCCTGTTTCATAAGTGCATGAGCATCTATTGATAAAGAAAATAAAATACAACATCTGTCCGAAATACAGTGGATAGGGAATAAATATAAAAATGCTGAAAGGAACTACACCAGCAGCGGATCGCCTCGAACAATGCAGCTCACCTAGTCCCAGAATCATCCGCGCTGCTACGCCCCGTAGGCCACTAGAGTTACGTATAAATGTGTAACAAAAATGCACAAAAGTGTAGTATGAGTACGTAAATAACGTGTACTCAATGAGTATCCCGCCTAATCTTGAAGGAGTAGAGATGAGATGGCCAACTTCGACACTCACTAGAGGTCAACTAACAATATTCTAGAAATGTGAGTGAAATCATGAATTTATATAGTAGTTTTAATTCGCAAAGCCCGAAAACAGGTAAACACCTTCAACAAATAATCAGGGGATTTCAAGGTTTATTCATTATTATTTCATCAATTTATATCAAGCCACAAAGGGTAAATTTCACGTTTAAAAATCCTCAAGCGACAAATAACATACGCAAATCACACCGAGGCGATGGCCCGATCCAACCGAAATAAATGTGCACTTGCCGAGGGCTGACGGCACGCCTATAGATGTGTCTATTTAATCTGCCGAGGAATTCGGCCCGTACCAAAATAAACAGACACAGACAGACAGTCAGTCAAGAAGTCAACATGGAGCAATTATACAAGAAAGGCCAATTCTCTTTAATAATTTGAGAAAACGAAGCTTAAGTATTTTTAGAAATCCATTTGTTAATTTAATGTGATTTAAGAAATTCAAATCATCAATGCGTTCACAATTAATCCAAGTATAACATGCTTTTGGGTCCTATACTACCCGGACAATAGCATAATAGTAGCTATGCACGGACTCTCGTCACCTCGTGCATACGTAGCCCCCACAAATAGGAGCACAAAACCAATTTAACTCATCTATGGGGTAAGTTCCCCGTCACAAGATTAGAAAGGAGACTGACCTCGCTCCGAAGACTCATAGCCGGCATTCTACATTCTTTCGAAGGCTTGAACAAACACATTGCTCCAAAACTAGCCAATGGTTATACAAATCCATTAATGTATGCTCAATTAAACTTTAAAACCCAATTTGTAACAATTCCTAACCCCGAACGAAAATTTAACAAAAATTCCCTCGGGCCCACGTGCCCGGAATCCGAAATTTTTCGAAGATAAACTTTACCCATGACCTTAGGAACTCAAATGTATAATTTTCACTTACTTCCATACTCAAAGTCGTGGCTAAATTCCAAGAATATAATTTTATAGGTTTTCCTCTAACCCTCAATTTTCTACCCATTTACATGCTAAAATCTATACATAATCAATGTATTTAACTTATAATGGGGGGGATAAGTTACCTTATTATTGATGACGAAAATCCTCTCTCGAAGCTCCCCAAAATCGCCCCAAGCCATGGAAAAAATGAGAGAATGAACTCAAATCACGATTTAAAACAACCTTGCTGCCTCCAGGTATTCCGCTTCTGCAATGCATTTTCCGCTTCTGCAGTAGCCGTTTCTGCGGTTGTTGGCCGCTTCTGCGGCTTTGGGGAAGAGGGAGCTGGACCGCTTCTGCGGTCTGGGGGCCGCTTAAGCGAAACTGCTTCTGCGGTCCCTGAGTCGCTTTTGCGGTTTCCTTGGACCTGGCCTCTTTTCGCTTCTGCGAGATTTCGACCGCAACCGCAGATGCGGTTATGACAGACGCAGGAACCTTCAGTCTTCCCAAATTCCATTTTTTGATCCGTTAGCCACCCGGAATCCACCCGAGGCCCCTCGGACCTCAACCAAAACTACCAACCAATCCCAAAACACATTACGGACTTGCTCGAGGCCTCAAATCATATCAAACAATGCTAAAACCATGAATTACACCCCGATTCAAGCTTTATGAACTTTAAACTTTCCAGCTTCTACTTCCGATGTTTAAACCTATCAAATCATGTCTGATTAACCTCAAATTTTGCACTCAAGTCATATTTGACATTATGGACCTACTCCAACTTCCGGAATCAGTTTCCGACCCCGATATCAAAAAGTCCACTTCCGGTCAAACTTCTCAAAACCTTCAAATTTCAATCTTTAGCCAAGTGGCTCCAAAATGACCTATGGGCTTCCGAATTCACTTCCGATCGCGCCCCCAACTCCAGAATCACCGTACAGAACTATTCACATTCTCGGAATCCTAAACGGACATCGATAACACTGAAATACTCTTCAAGCCAATCTTATGAAATTTTTTCTAAAATGCTAATTTCCACCAATAGGCGCCAAAACACTCCCGGGTTATTCAAAACTCGATCTGGGCATACGCCCAAGTCCGAAATCATTATACGAACCTGCTGGAACCTTCGAATCTCGATTCTGAGGTCGTTTACACAAAATTCCAATCTTAGCTAGTTTTTCCAACTTAAGGTTTCTAAAATGAGAATTTTAATTTAAATTTAACTCTGATCTTCCTGAATTTTAATTCCGATCATACGCACAAGTCGATATACCTGAAATGAAGCTGCTCATGGCCTCGAACCGCTAAACGATGCGCTAGAGCTCAAAACAATCGATCGAGTCGTTACATTCTCTCCCACTTAAACATACGTTCGTCCTCGTACGTGCTGAGAATTACACTGGAGCGTTCTGAAATCGTTGTTTAACTTCTCACGTACCTTCCCGTGCTACCACAATTCAGTCGAGCACATTATCTCGATCAATTCTGAAGATATTCTCTTTTATTCAAGCGGATACGCCTCAAAGTCCAATTCCAACATCCGGAACTCAATTTTAGGCATGTTTCCAACATGCGCTCATTATATCAATAGATACACGCTGCACCCAGACGTGACTGTATAACTTTGTTGAATTCACACTTTGCATCACTTTACTCATAGGACCACAATAACCTTTCTGATCGAATTAATCGAAATTCCACGAATTCGATGCTCCCATTGCACCTCATGACCTATATAGATTTTGCTCTAATTCTTACAATAACACCATGATGGAAGAGATGTGCCGAAATTCATAACCAACTGCCGAGTCAACAAATCATTAGATCTATACCCCAGACAAAACTATCACCTCATACAGGACCAAATAATGGCCTTATCTCCATCATACACTTCATATAATCAAATTGCACTGGTCCTAAATCCAATAATCTCGTCTCACCCAGTACGAACTGCTCAGGCAATAAGCAACTCCGAATGCGATCAAAAGTCCCATATGACGCTACCACGTGCCTATAGGCTACCAATTAGTATGTGATACAAAAGGAAACGAACTCTGAAAAGGAGATATAATTACCCCACTCGCGAATCATACATGCAACACGGGCAACATGCTAAACGGACGCTCCGCTCGCGAATCAGACCTGCGACGCGGGCTCACAGCTAGGACGAGCTTCCCTCGGAAAATGGGAAATAGAACACATAAAGGCAAATAGGGGAACTGCACAGAACATCACACTGCTGCGGCGTGCAACCCGATCTAAATAACATACCCATGGTGGCGTGCCACCCGATCCACACATAGAACTCACATAAGGAGATGCACATCGAGCCAAATTTGCTCATTACAACAAAATACCAAATATCGGTCATAAGCATGCTAAATGCATAATAACATCCCCGAGGGAACATATAGCGCCATAAGCTACAAAACCTAAGCACAACGGAGGTGCGATATACAATCTGAATCTCAAGAGCCATCTTGATCATAACATATCATTTCTAATCGGATCCTCAACACATAAACAATTTCTCAAGCCGTCTCACAACTCCCACGGCGCAATGCATCACTACATGGATTATGTGACAATGAAATAACACCCTGACTACTCCATAAGGAGCGCATTACTGAAATGAACACAACTGGCCTGATATAAGGCCCTGTTCACATATAAATCAATCCATTGATCTCAAGCCGATTTTTGGTTGCACCAACTTGGCTAATAACCTTTCAAAGGTCCAAAGTAACTCCCTTTTTCCTCATAACACCTAAGAACAACCATTATAACTGGAGCAACCTCCCCAGTTCATAACCTAATAAACAAAGTGCCCTTCAGGAGTAAATTCTCAAATTAATGATATCATCACAATTCTTCATACTTGGTCTAGATCTTTAATCAATCAAGTGGCTACGTGCCACATTTATGCAATCTTCCTGTGGAACACACTCCCACGATCTACCATAACAATTAACTGGGTCTTACCTCCAACCCACCAACCGCACTAATGCTGAAAAGCCATCAAGAATCATTAACCATGATACAAGCCCTCTTTACAAAACACAATCTCAGGTGACACTGGAGACAATCCCAACTTACTTTGAACACCGAAACTCCTTTCCTGCTCATCCGAACTTGTGACATCTTGTCCACACCGAACTGCAACTTTGATTCTCGTTTCAAATTCATATTACTCGCTGCTCCCGACATGCCCATGAACAATGGGACACGATTCTTCGTCATAATCCCAGAATTGCTAATAGATCAATACTTCATCACATCAAAGCTTTTCACTGAACTCACTTTAGGAGAATCACAGCAACACATAGGCGAATACTCATAACCGTAGAACATGCAAACATCTAAGTAGTGGTCTAAGCCACCATAGCCCTTCCGGAATCCGCTTCCACATAACAAGACATAACAGTAGAATGCTTCAAAATAATATCAATTACGACGGCTGACAAGCCTCGTACGCACCGCCACAGATCACTTGCATAACTTAATCACGCTGAAAGAGCTGATCTCTGCCGCCAATATGCCAACTAAATTATGGCTAATCAATCTATCTTTTTCCAATTTATCCTTGATTGCCTTAGAAATAATACCAACTCCATTCGATACATAGCATACTCCATCTGCACTTATTCTGAGTGACCTTGAATCACGAGACTATGCAATCTCAAATCCCACGAATTATTCTGTACCTCCCAAATGCCACACTGCAAGCCAAAACATCACAGATCATCCTGCGCCTCTTCTCATAGGCTGCTAACAAGCTTGATTCTTAACTGTACTCATAGGCTCGAAATCATTGGGCACCACACTTTAACTTCTGAATTCACTAGGATCATTATTGAGAGCCACCCGCTCTGACTTGGTCTCGAATATAATCCACTCCATAAATCTTATAACACATGAATACTCTCTCGGCAAAGCACCCGGCAAAATCACTTCCTCTGAAACCTGTATCTATATAAGGCATAAATCCTGAACCTTTTTCCAAGTCCGAACATGAGCCAATAAGGCCAACCATAGCATGCCTCCAACAATTCATTCGCTCAAATTACCACTTATGGTCTTTTCCCGTAACTGAAACAACCCATCGATATGCAGATAAACAGAAACCTCGCAAGTAGTTAACCATGCAACCCAATCTTAGGCGGTGGGACTCTCCTACTTAGCTTGAAGCCACTATTACACAACTCTGGAACTCACCAGACTCCTTTATCTCTTGTTGACATAACCTTACGCAATCATCTGTCGTAAATTCTCGAAATCTTTCTATAATTTCCCATCTTTCATATTATGAATCATCATCCACATACGCACAACCGATCTCTTTGTTGGATAACCAATATAATTCTTTGCAGAAGCTTCGCCAACCACGCTACCGCTAATTCGCTCACGGGAAATAACCTGTCTGCGGAAATCACTTCCCGACACCTTCCAAATGCTGCTGCACGGGATACAATTACTATGACATCAACAACCAAATCCTGAGTCCAAGCTCACTCTCTAGCTGCACCAATCCGTTCACTCCTCGTGGACATCAATTAAATGGGCAGCAACACCTTTCCAAATTCAGAGTTATGTTGCGTCCTTCTTCATTTCAAGCAGCTCCTTCCCGTTATACCAAATCTACTGCCGCATAATAGCCCATACTTCAATTTACATCCGCAGACTTCAATGGCCAGTCGCTAAAATCCCAGATCATTCCAAACTCTCCTTTGGTGCGTAGTCATCCTACTGCCAAGTCCATATGCAACACCCTCCACTCTCCCACTTTGGGCAAACTCGCTTCTTTAATCACCCACTTGACCATTGTTTCATATACCTGGCCTTCTAGGAAATTTTGACACCACTTGACACTTCCCACATGTCTTTCCTCAAACTTTGATGCTCATTTACTGCCTTAAATAAACTCTATCTTCGCGGCACTTGAACCCACAATGGCTGCTAACTTTTAAACCTTTTCAAAGGTCGTCTTTATCGATCCGTCAACATTAGGAATTCTGATTCGATCTTAAACCACTGCACCATGCGATATCTGACAGTTGTATTTCCAATACTATTTCACAATATCTTGCCATAAAGGCAAATTGTAGCAGATTGTAACACCAACAAACTTAGTACATTTAATCAGGACCACGACACCCTCTCATAAAAGAAAGCTCCACCACGCTTGCAAATACCAAGTCTCATTACCTCCACCAGCCCTCATCTGACTATTCTTAGTCCGACTGCCTTTCCTCTGCCAGGAATAAATACTGAATCCCTTGATTACACACTGAGTAAACCTCCCTTTGATTCATTCACTGCCCCGACGCGCGGGCAAACATCCTACCATCGCACCAATACTACGGAATAATCACTCATGAGCATCGCGGCAACCTGTACCTAGCCTCAAGGCTCTTAGAAGTTCTGTTATTGAGCTGAAACAATAGAATATCCCTCCATAATGCGACTATAATAGTCAAATCAACTATACCGGGAAAATCATCCCGCACCACATTTGTAGTGTCGTTACAATCCTTCAATTTTCAATTTATAACATGTGCTCGCGTAAGATTGAGTAGGAAGAAATCAAAGGCATAAGCCTCAAAGGAATTGAACCGCACGATAAGGAAATCAATAAGGAAAGTACTCCTAACAGCCCTGTAGCCTCCCGAGGATAAGTAAAGACGTCTCTGTACCGATCCGCGAGACTCTACTAGACTTGCTCATGACTCGTGAGACCGACAGGAACCTAGTGCTCTGATACCATGTTGTCAAGACCCAAAATCCACTAAGGGTCGTGGTGGCGCCGGACACCTCTGTCAGGCAAGCCAACTAAATTATCAATTAAATTCTCTTTTAATACCTTTGAAAATATAGGATTTTTCCTTCCATTTTTTATAATTAAAACAATCTCTACTTCAATTCAAATTAAGTAATAACTACTAGTACACATCTTTCAAAAACCATCCCAGAACCCGGTGTCACAAGTGCATGAGCATCTATTGATAAAGAAAATAAAATACAATATCTTTTCGAAATATAGTGGATAGGGAATAAATATAAAAATGCTTAAAGGAACTACACCAGTTGTGGGTCGCCTCGAACAATGCAGCTCACCTAGTCCCAGAATCATCCGCGCTACTACGCCCCGTAGGCCACTAGAGTTACGTATACCTGTGCAATAAAAATGCACAGAAGTGTAGTATGAGTACGTAAACAACGTGTACTCAATGAGTATCCCGCCTAATCTCGAAGGAGTAGAGACGAGATGGCCAACTTCGACACTCACTAGAGGTCAACTAACAATATTCTAGAAATGTGAGTGAAATCATGGATTTATATAGTAGTTTTAATTCGCGAAGCCAGAAAGCAGGTAAACACCTTCAACAAATAATCAAGGACTTTCACGTTTTATTCATTATTATTTAATCAGTTTATATCAAGCCACAAAGGGTAAATTTCACGTTTAAAATCCTCAAGCGACAAATAACATGCGCAAATCACACAAAGGCGACGGCCCGATCCAACAGAAATAAATGTGCACTTGCCGAGGGTCGACGACGCGCCTATAGATGCGTCTATTTAATCTGCCGAGGCGTTCGGCCCGTACCAAAATAAACACGCACAGACAGACAGTCAGTCAAGAAGTCAACATGGAGAAATTATCCAAGAAAGGCCAATTCTCTTTAATAATTTGAGAAAACGAAGCTTAAGTCTTTTTAGAAATCTATTTGTTAATTTAATGTGATTTAAGCAATTCAAGTCATCAATGGGTTCACAATTAATCCAAGTATAACATGTTTTTGGGTCCTAGACTACCCAGACAATAGCATAATAGTAGCTACGCATGGACTTTCGTCACCTCGTGCGTACGTAGCCCCCACAAATAGGAGCACATAACCAATATAACTCATCTATGGGGTAAGTTCCCCCTCACAAGATTAGAAAGGAGACTCACCTCGCTCCGAAGACTCATAGTCGGCATTCTACATTCTTCCGAAGGCTTGAACCAACGCACATTGCTCCAAAACTAGCCAATGGTTATACAAATCCATTAATGTATGCTCAATTAAACTTTACAACCCAATTTGTAACAATTCCTAACCCCGAACGAAAAGTTGACAAAAATGCCCTCGGGCCCACGTGCCCAGATTCCAAAAGTTTTCGAAGATAACTTTGCCCATGAACTTAGGAACTCAAATATATAATTTTCTCTTACTTCCATACTCAAAGTCGTGGCTAAATTCCAATAATATAATTTTGTAGGTTTTCCTCTAACCCTCAATTTTCTACCCATTTACATGCTAAAATCTATACATAATCAATGTATTTAACTCATAATAGGGGGGATAACTTACCTTATTATTGATGACGAAAATCCTCTCTCGAAGCTCCCCAAAATCTCCCCAAGCCATGGAAAAAATGAGAGAATGAACTCAAATTACGATTTAAAACAACCTTGCTGCCTCCAGGTATTCCGCTTCTACGGTAGCCGCTTCTGCAGTTGTTGGCCACTTCTGCGGCTTTGGGCAAGAGGGAGTTGGACTGCTTCTGCGGTCTGGGGGCCGCTTAAGCGGAACCTCTTCTGCGGTTTCCTTGGGCCTGGCCCCTTTCCTCTTCTGCGAGATTTCGACCGCATCTGCGGTCCCGCTTCTGCTGTCCAAGAACCGCAGATGCGGTTATGACAGAAGCAGCAACCTTCAATCTTCCCAAATTCTATTTTTCGATCCGTTAGCCACCCGAAATCCACCCGAGGCCCCTGGGACCTCAACCAAAACTACCAACCAATCCCAAAACACATTACGGACTTGCTCGAGGCCTCAAATCATATCAAACAACGCTAAAATCATGAATTACACCCCGATTCAAGCTTTATGAACTTTAAACTTTCCAGCTTCTACTTCCGATGTTTAAACCTATCAAATAATATCCGGTTGACCTCAAATTTTGCACACAAGTCATATTCGACATTACGGACCTACTCCAACTTTCGGAATCGGATTCCGACCCCGATATCAAAAAGTCCACTTCCTGTCAAACTTCTTAAAACCTTCAAATTTCAATCTTTAGCCAAGGGACTCCAAAATGACCTACGGCCCTTCGAATTCACTTCCGATCGTGCCCCCAACTCGAGAATCACCGTACGGAACTATTCACAGTCTCGGAATCCCAAACGGACATCGATAAAACTAAAATGCTCTTCAAGCCAATCTTATGAAATTTCTTCTAAAATGCTAATTTCCACAATAGGCGCCAAAACACTCCCGGGTTATCCAAAACCCGATCTGGGCATACGCCCAAGTCCAAAATCATCATACGAACCTGCTGGAACCTTCGGATATCGATTCTGAGGTCGTTTACTCAAAATTCCAATCTTAGCCATTTTCTCCAACTTAAGGCTTCTGAAATGAGAATTTTCATTTAAATTTAACTCTGATATTCCTGAATTTCAATTTCGATCATACGCATTAGTCAATATACCTTAAATGAAGCTGCTCATGGCCTCGGACCACTGAACGATGCGCTAGAGCTCAAAACGACCGATCGGGTCGTTACAATTGTTCCTTCATGGGCCACTTGCAATGTGTCCCATATGCTTGGCAGTGGAGCAACCTTAGATTCGGATGTACTCATCTGGAATAAGTCCACAGACAAACTATTTCTTGACGTTGCATTCTTCTACCACTTCTTCAAGTCTGCAATATTGCAATCAGCTCTTGTCTTTCGAACATCCTCTCATTCAACATTTTTCTTCAAAGTAGGCAGTGGACCATTAGTAATTATATCCCATAGCTCGTAATCTTCTTCCTGCATGTGATCTCTCATTCTTGTTTTCCACCAAGAGTGTTGGCCTCGCAGTGAATTGCACTTTCCAATTTTCAGGTAGTGCACTCATCTTAATCTTTTTCTAATGTGTTAGCCTCTTTAAGGATAACCTGCTCTAATAGAAATTGATGTTTTTATATAGTGCTGCATTGTGGGCCGGGCCCGGGCCTAAACAGGCCGGGCTTCGCGGTCCCGGGCTTGGTGGGCCTGGGCTCTGGCGGTCCCGGGCCTGACAGTCTCGGGCTTGGTGGGCCTAATGGGTGGAACCGGCCCATGACGGGCCTAAGCCCACTGTGGTCCTGGGCTTAGCGGGCCGGGCTCGTGGGCTTAGCGGGCCTAATGGGCTTTTTTTTAAAAAAAATTTTGCTTAATGCAATTTCTTGTAAACCATATATGTGTATATATATAAATTGCTCTTATATATGGATATATAAATATATGTAGTATGTATAATATAGAAATATAATTAATAAAGTGTTTGACGAAAAAGTAAAATAACGAAATAATAGTAAAACTAAATTGGCATGCTTAATAAATTAATAACAAAGTACAACATGAAGCATAATACC
>MU725590.1:219618-243717 GCA_026770625.1 Nicotiana glauca
GGGGTTAAAATAAAGTTTGGGGGCCAAATGGCTATTTTTGCAACTTCCAAACGGTCAAAATGGCAGCCCAACGGCTATTTCTTCAATTTTTGACCATTTGGCTTTTTTTTTAAAATTTTTTTTTAAATATTACCGTTGAGGCCCGCTAGTCCCGCTAGCCGGTCTCGGGCTTCGCGGTCCCGGGCTCGTGGGCTTAAATCACAGGACCGGCCCGCCACGGTCTTTTTGGACCATATGAGCTCGGCTCACCAAGACCGGCCCACCAAGCCCGTCAGGCCCGTCAGGCCCGCGGTTCCGGTTCAGGACCGGCCCACAATACAACATTAGTTTTATACTTCAATACCATACAAGAAAGGTGTGATTTGTGTGGTATCCAATTTTCGCGTGCACTAATTTATAGAATGGCATGGTTCTTCTATGTGTTTCCTAATCTATTATTGCAGAATAAACAATGCAAAAAGTAAAGAACAACCGTATTTTTCACGTGAAAAATACGTGGTTCAAAAGGTAAAAAAACCACGACCTACCTCCAATAGGATTTTTCCAAAACTTCACTACAACTCTAAGCCAAGTAACAATGTTTACATAAATCTTGTAAATCTAATGATTACCTCTAACCCTAGTAGCAACCAGCCACAGGACGTTTCGACAGCTTCAAGTTAACTCTAACTTGAGCAATACAACTCAAGTACCTGTTACAATTTGCTTATAAGAAAGCTGAAAGATACAACTCAAAATCCTTACTACAATTGAACTAGAATAAAAGACAGACATATGAAACTAGTTTTTCTATCTGGTTCATGTAGCTTTAGGTTCGTACTTCTTCAAATACACATGAATTATTTGCAAAATGCCTTGCTATTTTGCTCTCAATTCTTGCTTAACTTCAGCGTGTGTGTGTCACCTGTAAAAGAATACACAAATGATATATATAGAATTAGTAGGATTAGGATTAACTAGAAACCTGATGCTTTACTCTTCCTTGGTGGAAGGATTCTAGTTAACTTCAATCTCTAATTGTTTCCTTATTTAGGATAAAGTTCTCTTAAAGTAAGGAGTCCTGCTCCTTTTCAATTATGCAACTTTTTTGTTCACGGAAAATCAGATATAATCACTTATACTTATCCCTTGCACGTGTGCACCTTTTGCTAGAATCTGACGTTGCCCTGTGTACACTGTCCATGGACCTGATTCATGCATATGTTCCTTTGTCAATCATCACAACCAAAACCACTGAGGCCAATAGAATTGTTAGCTATCAATGTGTTTATATTTTTTAATTTTAATGTTACAAATTTCACTTTATAAGGACAATTGTCTTTTAGAAAATCTAGTGGTGTAACTCTTTTTTTTTTTTTTTAATTATCATCGAATAGAAGTTAAACTCCATATAAAAAACCTCATCTAAGCATATACCTTTCTTCTTACCATGTACTATACCTTCCCACCAAGGATGAAATGTGTTCAAAGAAGGAGAAATAGGAGGCATGCTGCCTGAGCTGACATCTGAATTACCCGAGGAAGATCCAGTATTACCATTATCAGAAGAAGTCCCGCTATCAATCGTCAGTTTTTCGAACTTCTCACACAATGTATAATCATCCAGGTCGTTGATATTTTTCAATACATTAATAAATCGACACCAATCTATATTCTTCGGCCGCATAACTGGACAATTAATTAAGAGAGACCAGAATATGACATGTATTTGTCCAAAGGTGTTTATACTTAGCATATAGATTATTGTTTATTATTATAAATAAAGGAAAAAGAAAAGGCAACGGTGAACCAAAAGGACATCCACTATATCTCCACAACCACACAATGAAAAAGGTTTGATTAAGACTAGATGAGTGGGGTCTTAATGACTTTCCTCATCCTCAGAAATGAACCCCTACCATTAGTTGTGATATAATAAAGAAAGATAATTAAGCAATGGACAAAGCAAATACAGACAAGCAAATCTTTCCAAAAGGAAAAGAGAATATACCATTTTGATGGTGGAGAGTCACTGTTCTATTTCCACCATCCTTTATTTATTGTTTGATTTAGCCACGTGCTTATTTTAGAAATGATTGTACTATTATATTAATAGTTACTGTTATTGAATTTTCACATTCACTTTTCATGCCACTACGAAGAAGAGCATTTCAAGCCCAAAAAGTAGTAACTTTCTGCATAGTTGTTGATTAAGAATTTTTTTTTTTTTATATTTGGTGTTTGGTATTTGTATTTACGTCGGAAAAAATTTATATTATTAGTAAAAAAAATTCCTAATAAAGGTGATTCTATATCAAAAATTCGAATCCGGAATTTTTTATTAAAACTACAGAAAAGGAATTAAAATGCCTCTAAAGTATTGGAAAATATTTTAAAATACCCTTTATCCACATATTGGCTAAAAATATCCCTCCATCCACCTTTTTTGTTCACGTATGCCCTTTGACCGTTAGGTCAGTGCTGAATTAAAAATAATTATTATTCTTATTGTAAATCTTAAAAAAAATATTTTACAAAATATTTTCGTTTTTTTTAAACTAATGCACCAGTAGTCCACTAATTTAGTAAAGTCTTCTTCTTCTTTTTTTCAGTTTTTACAACAAAAAAAATTCATTTTTTAAAGCATTTTTTTTTGTAAAAACTAAAAAAAATTGTAAAAACAGAAAAAAATATTTTTATTTTTCTTTAAAAAAAACTGAAAAACGAAAATAAAATGAAATGCTTTAAAAAAAACTGAAAAAATAAAAAAAAAATTCAAAAACGAAAATATTGTTGAATTTTTTTTTTCAGTTTTTAAAAAACGAAAATATTTTATTAAAAAATATTTTTTTCCAGTTTTTACAAAAAATACTTTAAAAAAACTGATTTTTTTTTTGTAAAAACTGAAAAGAAAAAAAAAACATAAGAAGACTTTGCTAAATTAGTGGATTATTGATGCATTAGTTTAATAAAATAAAAATATTTTGCAAAATATTTTTTTTTAAGTTTTTACAAAAAGAATAATAATTATTTTTAATTCAGCATTGACCTAACGGTCAAAGGATATAAATAAACCAAAAAAGTAAATGGAAGGATATTTTTAGCCCAATAAGTGGATGAAGGATATTTTTCAATAATTTAGGGGTATTTTGAATCTTTTTCCATTAAAATTAACGAAATACTTGCTATTCCACCATAATCCTCGTTGATTGTTGTTGGTTAAGTTGATGAGTTAGCTTGATTGAGTTTGCATCAATTTGAGATATGATCTAACGCTTTGGGCTACACTCAAAAGTCAAATCCAATTGTCAGAACTGCTCGCATCCTTTGAACGGTGTTGACTACAAATTCAGAAGATGTTATTAAAATTGCAATCTAATAGTTATAGTATCATATATCCTACCATTACTTATAAACACAATTTTGGATGGATTGAGTTGTAACATATTTCGTCTGTTTAAAAAAAATGAATTTATTACTATTTAGGGAGTAAACAAGATACTCCTTGCAAATAGTTTTTAGATATTTTTAATTATTGTGACTTATAGTACTTTTTATATTATTTTTACAATATACAAATTTTTATTCAAAAGAATTTAAAATTTTAGATCCGAATTCGCACCAAAATTTAGTTAATTTAACTCTCGTACTCCAAAAAAATTCAAAACAAATTGAAACAGATGTAATAATAATTGCAAATATATAGCATATCAAACAACAATTCACACGTAAAATTTTATTTTAAATCTCATACAACTGACACTAATTGTATGAGATATCTTTTTTGTCTCACAGTTTTGTGGACCCAAAAGTATAAGATTATGGTTCACAAATTTCTGAGACAAATAAGAGTCTCATACAACTAATGTAAGTGGCATGAGACACAATAAAACTTCTCCAATTCACACCCTTTCCTCGATCTAACCGAAAAAAACAAAAGCTTTCTTAATAGTATGAATAAAGTAATTTGCTTAAAAGAGGAGAAGCCATTTTTGTAAATGCTCGAGTTAATTTTGCTTGGAGTTGCAGTTTAATGGTTACAGTTTCATCATATAATATTTTTAGATACATGATTCAAATCTCGCAGATAGTTTCACCTATACCTGTTTACCGGAAGAGCTTATCCAGGCTGGCCACGAGAAAAGTAGAAATGGCGTAGGTAGTCACTTCTTAATGTGGTATTTATTTTTTCATCCAACATTTTTAATGCTAAGCAAAAATAACAACTATTTTATTAAAATTAATACGAAAAGATATTTTTACCCTTTCTGCATGAGTACTGTGCAAATAATTAAGGAAATGGTATCCTTTACTTCATCATTGTTGTGTAAATATTAAGATTTTGTCCTTAATATTTACACTTCATTCATAAAGTTAAGGACTTGATGTCCTAAAGTTTAACAACAAAAGGTGCAAATACAGGACATTTTGTCCTTAATATTTACACATCACTTATGAAGTTAAGGCCACCATGTCCTTAACATTTACACTGCACACATGAAGTTAAAGACAACATGTCCTTAACATTTACACTGCACATATGAAGTTAAGAATATGATGTCCTGAAGTTTAACAAAAGAATGTGCAAATACATAATATTTTATCCTTAATATTTATACAACACTTGTGAAGTTAAGGACACCGTGTCCTTAATATTTACACAACACTCATGAAGTTATGGACACCATGTCCTTAACATTTACATTGCACATATGAAGTTAAGGACATGATGTCCTAAAGTTTAAAATAGAAGGTGCTAATTCATGACACTTTGTCCTTAATATTTACACACCATCATGAAGTTAAGGACATCATGTCTAGCACAAGGATATTTTTGTCTGGACGGATAAAAATTTATTAAAACACTGGCTAAAGAGTAAATACATTTTAAATAGTGGCTAAAGAGTAAATACAGCTCTAATTAGTGGCTAACTGTGCACTTCCCCCACAGAAAAAATAGCCCGTCTGGTTAGTGATCCGGGCTGGATAGTGGGATGGCTAACCGGGCTGCTAGCGAGTTGGGAATTTTCGAGTTAATTTGGACCCGTCCGGGTTCGAGCTTAGCGGGTCCGTTCGAGCCAGTTTTTTCTAGTGTTTGCAAACTTTAATTAAGGAAATAAGAATTTTTTTTAAAGGCATAAAATAAAACTTTTAAAGTTTAAAGTTTTAAATTTGAAATTTGAAAGTAAGTGGCTACGACAACAGTGGGTTGCTCAAGTGGTGAGTACTCTTCACTTCCAAAAAAATCAAAATGATAAGAAGTGATAGGGGTGGCGAATATGAATCTCCTTTTGAAGAAATGTGTTTGGAAAATGGCATTATTCGCCAAACAACTACCCCCTTACTCTCTACAATCTAATGGAATTGCGGAGAGAAAGAATCGAACGTTGAAAGAGATTATGAATACGTTGTTGATAAGTTCTGGTTTACCACATAACTTGTGGGGGGAAGCTATACTTACAGCTAACCGAATAATCAACCGTGTACCTCATAGTAAAACACAGTCCATTCCTTATGAAAAATGGAAAGGAAGGAAGCCAGCTTGAAATACTTCAAAGTGTGAGGATGTTTAGCTAAGGTACAAGTTCCTAAACCTAAAAGGGTTAAGATAGGTCCAAAAATGGTTGATTGTGTGTTTATTGGATATGTAACCAATAGCAAGCATATCGTTTTCTGGTTCATAAATTAGAAAATCCTGAGATTCACGTTAATACGATAATAGAATCAGATAATGCTGAATTCTTTGAAACTATTTATCCGTATAAAAAAGAAAGCGAAGTGACCTACCAAAAGTCAAAACGACCTAGGGAGGAAATAATAGATGGTATTCCTAATGAGGAAAATCCGAGAAGAAGTAAACATCAACGGACATCTACTTCGTTCGGTCCAGAATTTCTGACTTTCCTTCTAGAAAATGAGCCTCGTACCTTCAAGGAAGCAATGTCTTCCTCAGAAGCACAATATTGGAAAGAAGCTGTCAATAGTGAAATAGAATCTATATTGAGCAGCCATACCTAGGAATTGGTTGATCTCCCTCCAGGTAACAAAACATTAGGTTCTAAATGGATTTTCAAGAAGAAAATGAAAGACGATGGTACTATTGACAAATACAAGGCAAGACTTGTTGTCAAAGGATTTAGACAGTGAGAAGGTCTTGACTATTTTGACACATACTCGCCGGTAACAAGAATTATATCCATTCGGATGCTAATAGCGTTAGCCGCCTTGTATGGTCTTCAAATCCATCAAATGGATGTAAAAACAGCCTTATTAAATGGTGATCTAGAGGAAGAAACTTACATGAACTAATCTAAAGGGCTTGTGGTTCCGGGAAAAGAAAAGAAGGTGTGTCGACTTGTTAAGCCTCTTTATAGATTAAAACAAACACCCAAGCAATGGCATGCGAAATTTGACCAAACAATATTATCAAATAGCTTTAAGATTAATGAATGTGATAAATGTGTTTACATTAAGAACGTTCCAAATCAGGTAATCATTTTTTGCTTATATGTTGATGATATGCTAATAATGAACAAAGACATTGCCGACATTCAAGCTACTAAGCGTATGCTTGCTAGTAAGTTTGATATGAAAGACTTAGGAGTTGCCGATGTAATTTTAGGAATTAAAATCCAGAGGAATCCTCGGGTCTAGCTTTGTCTCAATCACATTACGTGAAAATGGTACTTGAAAAATTCAAACACTTGGAATTTAGAAGTGCAAGAACTCCAATTGACTTAAATCATCATCTTATAAAGAATCAAGGTAAAAGCACGTCTCAATTGGAGTATGCTCGTGTGTTGGGAAGCTTAATGTACATCATGAACTGTACACGACCTGATATAGCTTGTGCGATAAGTAAACTTAGTCGATTCACAAGTAATCCCAACAAACATCACTGGGTGGCAATGAAACGAGTTCTGGGATATTTGGAATATACCCAAGACTACGCTTTGCACTACAATAAATATCCTGCGGTTATCGAAGGATATAGTGATGCAAATTGGATAACCGGCTCAACAAAAACAAAGTCCACAAGTGGATATATTTTTACTATTGGTGGAGGAGCAGTATCTTTGAAGTCTTCCAAACAGACGTGCATCACTTTCTCTACAATGGAATCAGAGTTTATAGCTTTGGATAAAGCCGGTGAAGAAGCTGAATGGCTTCGAAATTTCTTATAAGACATTCCATTATGGCCAAAACCTTTGGCTCCTATATGCAGATATTGCGATAGTGAGGCTACAATAGGACGGGCAGGGAGCGTTATGTATAACAGAAAATCTCGTCATATACGACGAAGACATAACACCGTTAGGCAAAAATATTTTCTAGTGAAATTATCATTATTGATTATGTAAGATCAAAGGATAATGTGGCGGATCCGCTTACAAAAGGCTTAACTAGAGAGGGAGTTGAGAAATCATCTAAGGGAATGGGACTATGGCCGAGGACAAGTCAACATGGCGGTAACTCTACCTAGAATTTTGGATATTCCGAGATCTAGGTTCAAGGAGCTCAAATAAAGTTGTGATTGACCGGTTCAACATTGTCAAAGTAAAATTTTTAGTCCCTTCTCGTGATGAAGACAATGTTCAGTAACAAAGATAGAACTTTACACGTTCTTTAATGATTACCTAAGTTTAATGTGGTATTTATCAAATAGTGTCAATATAAAGGATTACACGTTTAGGAATCACCTATGTAAGTGTGAAGTGGAAGCCGCTTCAATGAGAATTCTGTAAGGCCAATTCTCTATGCACTTATGAAACCAGGCAGTGTTCATGGCTGAAACGAACACAACAATGAGAACTAAAAGACGGTTAAGGGTTGGTTGTGTGATATATGGTTGTCTAGGTATACACTAAAGTTTGACAGTTCAAAGATATTAAATCTGCTGATTGAACGAGTATATCCGATATATGTTCACTACGGAAAGTTCAAAGGGAAACCTACTTATCCATATGCAATTAATCCTTACTTGCAAATCACACAGCTTTCATCTATGATCATTCTTGTTACAGTCATTCCCATTCATGTGGGGGATTGTTGGACTTTAAAGCATTGAGATTTAAAGACTTTAAAGCATTGAGATTTAAAGACTTTAAGCATTGGGCTTTAAAGTCTAAGAGTGTGAATTGAGAAATGGTGGGAAATAAAATGGAGGGAAATAAAAATTTGAATCAAGTGAGCTTTTGTCATGAACTTTGTCCCTCATTGGTGAGGGACAACTACATTTGTGTGTGTATATATAGGATCACTTATTAGAACTCTTAAAAGGAGTTGAAGAGAATGAACCCTCGCGCCGTCGTCGTCGCTCGCTCGGCTCGGCTTTGGCTTTGGCTTTGGATTTGTCAAATGATCGATCGATAAGATTATTTTTTGGACAAAATTTATTTAATTAATTATTTAATAATTAATTAAATACCAGTCGGTTCATTAACGGAATTAACTGGAATTCAAATTCACGCTGCCTTTGCTGAACGTTGTTTTTCCTCCTGAACAGACATCACACATCTTCCGATAATTGCCTATAAATTCTAAGGTATGGCTTCTTTTTCGATACATTGAAAAATTATAGAACTTCCTTCCTTCTGAATACTGTATTCTACTTTGCAGTCTCTCTCTCTCAAATTCGTAGGTGTGATTTTGCTCCGTTCTTTGATTTCGTTGGTATCCTGCAGTTTGTATTGCCACTGTTGCAAATCTTCCATTTTATCCTTGGAGGATTTAATCCATTACCTTGGCTACGTGTGAGGGGGTTAAAATTCCTTAAGGATGCACACGCAAATTGTGGACTCGCAATATTTCTTATAGTTTACTATTTTTTCCAGTTTATCTTCTGACAGTCTTTCTAATTTTGTATTTTAACACAGTAGCGACAACACCAATTCCACACAAAAATTTACTTAATTGGACACAAATCCCGAAATTCACCCATACCTGGCCCCATGTCTCGGAATCCGATAAAAATTACAAAACTAGAAAACCCATTCACTCATGAGACCATATATATGAGATTCACCAAAATTCGACCCTTCAAATCCTTAAATCAAACTCTCCAAAATTCCAAGCCCTAACCCCTCATTTCACCCCTAATCTTCACAAATTAGATGATAAAAATCGGGAAATCACCACATATATGAGTATTAGGGCTCAAGTAACTTACCTCCCTGATAATCCCTTGAATACCTCCTCTAAATCGCTCCCAAAAGCTTCAAAGCCGACTAAAATGGTGGAAAATGAAATAAAATTCGCGAAGTCCACAATTTATACTTTTTTCCCAGAGATACCGCATCTGCGGTCAAAATGTCGCTTCTACGACACCGCACATGCGAAAAATCCATCGCAGGTGCGATTCTCACTTATTACTCGGAATTCGCTTATGCGATCACAATATCGCACCTGCGATTTCGCAGGTGCGCTCCAAGTCTCACGCCTGTGCTTCCAGCCAACCCCAACCTTGGCTGCATCTACGGCTCATTCTCCACTTCTGCGGGCTCGCGCCTGCGGTTCCTACTCCGCTGGTGTGGTTATGATAGCTAAGTTAAACTTCAGCATTCCTCAAATTCCAAACTTGTTCCGTCAATCACCCAAAATCAACCTGAGGCCTTTGAGACCTCTACCAAATATACCAACAAGTCATACATCAATATACTAACTTAGTAAAACCTTCGGAACACTCAACAACATCAAAGCACCAAATTAGCCTTGGATTCAAGCCTAAGAACATCTAAATTTCTAAATTTTATATACGACGCCGAAACCTTTTAAATCACTTCCAAATTACTCCAAATTTTCACACACGTCACAAGTGACACTACGAACCTAGTCCAACTTCCAGAATTCTATTCTGACTTCGATATCGAATTTTCCACTGCCGACAAAAATCACCAAATTTTCAACCTTAGCCAATTCATGCCTAATTCTACCAGAGACCTCCAAATCACATTCCGGACGCGCTTCTAAGTTCAAAATCACCTGAAGGAGCTAATGGAACCATTAAAATTCAAATTCGAGATCGTTTACATATTATTCAACATCCGGTCAACTTTCCTAACTTAAGCCTTCACAAAAGAGACTAAGTATCTCAATTCGCTCCAAAACCACTCCGGACCCGAACCAACTAACGTGAGACGATCAAATATATCTTAAGAACACAAAAGGAAGCAAAAATGGGAGAAATGGGGCTATAATTCATGAAACGACCATCCGGGTCGTTATAGGAGCTCTTCGAGAGAGGGAATAAAAAATAAATATAAAAAGTAAGTTGTTACAAAAAATTATTTAATCCGATATGTAAGGATTAAACTCCGAAGGCTTTCATTTTATATTTTCATTGAATAATAAATTATACTTCAAATTAATTTGCAAGTTCTATTTTGATTTATTTTAATTTTTGAACTTACAAATTAAATGTTTACAACAACTATAATAAATAAGAAAGAGTACATCACATGCTTTGCATCATTTTTGTAAGCTCATCCATATCAACATGAGATTCTTGATTTCCGGCATGGCTTGAATCTGAACCATAAACCATTATATCTTTAATTTCTTGGTCCTCTATTTTATCTACCTCTTCACGCCCTTGATTTTGCCGCTCTGATCTTATTCAATCTCGGAAGCACACTAAAACTTCCAAAGCGTTGCTACCCAATGAGTGTCATATATCTTCTAGCTGCTGCCTTACTTAGCTAAATGTGCTCTCTGATGCGACTATTGAAATTGGCACATTTAGCACGTCTCGAGCCATGGCCGAAAGAATAGGAAATTGATTTGAGTTGCTCCTTCACCAATCCAGCGGTATAAATTCTTTTGTGCGGGGCTCTAATGACTTTTGCAAGTAGAATTAGAGTTCATCAATATTCCTACTACTAGTTTATTGACGCTCTCCTAGTGTAGACCAAATCAAATAATCTTCAATACCATTATCCTCCAAAGCATCAGATGCAGATGTAGAAACTGAACTTGAAGGAATATTTGCATCAACAACAACAACATGAGCATCAACAATGTTAGCATAATAATTATATAAAGTTTGTAAATGTTTGTGTAGATCAGAAATACAAATTTCAAAATCAGGGGTTTCAGTTGGTCCAATATCCATATAAATATATAAAATAATGATTAATTGGCGATAAGTGCCCATTTTGATATAAGGGTTTAAAATAGCACCAATTAGGTAAATAGGGAAATATGATAGAAATATTTCTTAAATTTATCTAGTATAGATTCAACACCAGAACTATATCATTCTTTCTTATTAAAATTATGGAGTAAAAGAGAAATTTCAGCAATATGTACTAAACCATTTGCAATAGTAGGATAATAAGCTCTAGAAAACTCAAGTGTAGCTACATAAGTTTTTTGTAAAATTTTTACAACATCTTCAATAACATCCCAAGTTCTAGATGCTACCAAACAGTTAGGATCAGCATAATAAGAATTAGCAACTTCAGTTATAGGCATTTTATATTTATAATATCGTAAGAATAAATAAGTATAATTCTGCCTAGTAACTATTTCTTCAAGCATGAATCTTGGTTTTAGTCCATATTGTACACATTTATCCTTAAAGACATTTAATGTAGCACTTCTATTATTTCCTTGGATTACACCAACAACTCTTCTAACTAAAGTGATCTCATTTATAAATACAAGGCCACTCTTAAAAATTAAATTATAAATATGACATTTACACCTCACATGAAATATTTCAGGAAGTGATGGGTGTAGATGTAATTTTAATAGTGTAATAGCATAATTGTTGTTAGAAGAATTATCAAATAACATAGATAAAAAATTTCCTGAAAGATTGTAAAATATAGCAACTTCATGGCTAATATTACTTATAAATGCACTAGTATGACGTTGATCTTCATCATATTTAAAAGCAAAAATACGTTTTCTCATACAAAAATTATCATCTATCCAATGACATGTAACAGTCAAATAATCATTTCCATTAACAACACGACCAATATCATAAGTAAGAGAAACTCTACAAGAAAGACTAGCGAAAAAATAACGGATATATGTTTGATATTATCCAAAAAGCCTAAAGATATCAGTTCTACAAGTACTTCTAGGAATACTTTTAAACAAAGGGTTATAAATTCTTTGAATATAAGTAACAAGATATGGTGAATCAGCAAAACTAAAAGGTAATCAGCCTAAAATAATCATTTTAGCTAATTCTTACCGATCTTTCACTATATCGTATTTACCCATTAAACCGCGAGTACCCGGGTTAAGTTTTTGTTGGCTACCTTCCTCATCAACACCCCATGCAATAGAGTGATTATATACCATGTGCCTGCGAAGTTGACCAGTTCCCCCTTGCTTACTTCCGGTCTCATGTTTATAAACTTCCTTACAAATTTAATATCTTACATAATTTTTATCTTTCCCGAGAGCCCGTTTGCATGACTTATTTTAAGTGACTTTTTAGCCAAAATAGCTTTTAAACCATAAGTTAGGAATTCTAGATTTTGTCTTTTGCCTTTTTTGTTATTTTTAGCTTAAAAATAAGTGCTTAAAATATTTTTTTTATTTTATCCAAACATTATAAAATGACTTAAAAGTTATTTTAGCTTAAAAGCACTTAAAATAAGCCAATCCAAACGGGCTCCTAGTCTTTCAAAAATTCCAACACTTACTTCTTAATCTTCAATTTTTCTTAATAGGGAGGGAAATCCTACTTTGTATTACCACGACCTCCACCCCTAGTATTTTGACTAGTAGTACCAAGTGTAGGTGGCGGTGTTTCAAGATTATTAGGTGATTAAATATCATCTAAATTATCATCTATACCATAATCTTCTTGAAGTTTCTCATAATCTACATTTAAATTTTCATGTGAACTTTTAGAAATATGTGTAAAGCTACTAGAAGAACCAGTACCACATCTTGATCTTTTAGGATTCTTATTCTTACTATTACACCCTTACTAGTGTATATTTTTTTGGCTACTCTAAATATATCCACTATGTAAATTAAATTAAAAATTAAAATAATAATTTTAAATAATAGAAGAGAAAGAGATGGAACGAGTCTACCGAGAGTCTGGATGCCACGCTAAATTTGATATAACACTTTAATTGATATTTGATGATATTGATACCACACTTCACTTGGATACTTGATATTTGATAATTATAATTTTGTAGTGGCTAAAGTATATATTTGATGATACTTGAAATAATAAGTTATTTAGAACTTACGAGCAGTAAAAAATATTATCAAGAGAAAATTAGAGTAGTAAGAGAGCAAATTGTGAGAAAAAATTGAAGAAAATGGAAGATTATTTATAATTTTTAAAAGGTTAAAATTGTAATTTATTAATTATTAGGGGTGGCGGGGTATTTTCTTAAGGGGTAGGCCGAAATGGCCAAAAGTGCAAAAATGGTCGTTACCCAATGGTCATTTTTGAATTTGTCCGTTGGCAACCGTAAACAAACGTATAACGGTGAACGGGCTGGATCGAGCTGTAGCCCGATAAAAACCCAATAGTGAATAACTGGGCTAATTAGGTTCCGGGGCACAGCCAAAAAAGGCTCGCCCCCGTCCGGCTACATCCCTAACCTTCCCCAACTCGTCCTATCCCCTAGTGGATTGGGTTGAATCGAGTTGTCAGTGGACTGGCCCGGCCCCTTTAACAGGTTTAGTTTCACCTCTTCCTCTTTTCTCTCCTCCATAAAAAATAAAATAGAAAAAGTAAATAAAAGTTGCTTCCGTGAAGTAACGCTGCGAAAAATTTTATTTTGTATCTCACACAACTAACACTAGTTGTGTGAGACTTCTTTTTTGTCTCACAATTGTGTGGTCCCAGAATTTTTGTGGACCTAGCTGTGTAAGATATGAGTCCATAAATATGTGAGATAAAAAGAGGCCTCACACACCAAATGTAAGTTGTGCGAGACACGAAATAAAATCCCTAAATTGACTTTGCATAGTATATACAATAGCCTGGCAGTCACTGTCAATAATTACTAAACTAAACCAGCCAATAAAAATCCAACCGAGCCCCTTAACCCCTATCATCAACCTTAAAACTAGCTAGGAATAGCAACATTGTGTTGTGATAAGCAAATTCCCATTCCTTTTTCTTTCTCATTTCCTCCCTTACATATGGTCTGCAAAAAATAAATCATTCATTTCTTTTTTCTCTCAAAACCCATATATAGTAGTATCAAGAAAGGCCTGGCCACCATGTCTAAGGAGTGCGGAAACAAAGAGCATGAACTTGGAAGCAAAGGATTCATGCTCTTTGGTGTTAGAATGATGGAAGCTGGAACCTCTTTTAGGAAAAGTGCTAGCATGAACAATCTTGCTCTATTTGACAAGCAACACCAAGATTCCAACGTTGACGATGTCGCCGCCGGCTATGCTTCTGATGACGTTGTTCATCCTTCTGCTAGGAGCCGAGAACGTAAACGAGGTCTATATATATTGACATGACTTATTTTCAACGAAATATATTGATACTAGAATTCTGAATCTCTCGTCTATGTTATTAAAATCTTAATTAATTTTAATTAGGAGTGGCATGGTCAGAGGAAGAGCACAAACTATTTTTATTAGGATTGCAGAAAGTAGGGAAAGGTGATTGGAGAGGAATTTCAAGAAACTTTGTCAAGACAAGGACTCCTACTCAGGTGGCTAGTCATGCTCAGAAATATTTTCTCCGGCGAAATAACAATAACCGCCGACGCCGGAGGTCTAGTCTTTTTGACATCACCACTGATACGGTAAGCCTCTACTAATTTCTTAGATTCATTTAATTTGTCATAATATGAGAGACCGGATTCATAATTTACACTCAGAATTCCGAACAAGTGAATTTTGTTATTTAGTAGTAGCATTTTTGAATGGTATGAATAAAAAGAAAAAATAGTATATTTTAAAATCAGCTTATGTGCTTTTTTTTTTAAACTGCTTTTCTCAAATGTAATTTTGGCGATAAGCAGTTTGTGTTTGACTAATTAAGTTGAAAAGTACCAGCAACTATTATTTGATCATGTTTTTAAAAAATACTTTTAAGTGTATTTTCTCGCAATTGCTTTTCAGAAACATACTTTTGGAGAGAAGGTAATTTTATCTGATTTTATTTTAAAATTTCGGCCAAACACTTCAATTTTGAAAAAAAAAAATTGAAAAACAAATATTTTGGCCTTGTAGAAACTTGGCCAAACATGCTATAAGTCGTATATAGACAGGGGCAGATGTAGCATAGTTCCCCATGCGATGTATAATTTGTGTATAAAATCTACTAAAATTGCAACAACGAGTAGATATGAACCCATTACAAAAATATAACAGGTTTAATATTAAAAATCTTGAAGGCTGAATCCATAGAATTTAAATTCTAGATCCGCCTTTATATATATACATACAAGTTGTGGTTCTTGGATTCCAATATTTTCTTCCTTTATTGCAGGTACAAAGTGTTGCTAAATTGGAAGATAAGCAAATGAATCAAAACACCATAGAAAAGTTCCCAAGGTCAGCATTCGAGCAGGCAAAATTATCTGCTACCTGTGAAAGCTCGACGGATAACTTAACGATGGGACTGAACAAATCCGTGAAGCCAATTAGGCCAATACCATTTCTCCCTGTCCCTCCCTCATCAAAAATGGCAAATCTCAATTTAAACAAGACATATGTCCAAGAATCGGACGAAAAATCGCCTCCGGCGAGGCATTCATCGGCTTTCCAGGCAATGTCAAGTGGGTTCAATGGCAATACTAGTGGGGATAGCATAATTAGTGTGGCTTGAATAAGGATTGGATTTGATTCGTTTTCTTAATTAAAAATATCTGTGATGTAAAGTGGGGTTTAGTTATATAAGATTAGACATTAATGGGGATTAGACTATGGAGAACATATTAATCAGGTGAGTGATAATGATTCCTTTGTTTTGTATAGATGGTGTCATTTTCAACAGTTTTGAGGATTTCTTGTTTTGTATTATGTCTGGTTATTTTTGTGGTCGTAGGTGATTACAGCACCAACCAAGTAGCTACTATCCCTATCAATGTGACTCACGCTGTTATTTGGTCTCCAGCAGTTGTTATTATTGTAATAAAGAGAAAAGAAATTGAATAGACTTGTTTGTTTTCGGAAATGAGATCCAATTTTTAGTCTTTGTCTTTGGCTTTGTCCTAGGGTGTTCATGGTTCGGTTTGGATCGGTTTTCCCTTAAAAAGAAACCAAATCATATAAGTTGGTTTTTTAAATATTAGAACCAAACCAAACCAATTAAGTCGATTTTTTTCAATTCGGTTATTTGTCGGTTTTTTCTTAAATATAAGACATACACTACTAAACACATATTCCGGCGACTACATTTTCAATGTAACACTATCAAATCATTTGTTCTTTGAGAAATCTATTGTTTTCCAAGATATATTGATGATAATTGAATCAAATAATGATGAATAATTTAAGGACTCAATTAAAAATATGTTATTTTTAACACAAAATGGATTCTTACACTAAATAAAAGAAAATTACCAATCAAATTAGAATGTAAAAGTAAAGAACTATATTAAAAGTGCAAACTATTAATATTTAGCATAAATTTTTTGAAACTTTGTGTAAGAATATACATATATATAGATGTAATAATAAATTTGAATAGCTACTCATATAGTCGGTTTGGTTCGGTTTTTTCTGATTAAAACCAAAATCAAACCAAATTTGATCGGTTTTTAAAATTCAAAACCAAACCAAAAAGTATCGATTTTTTTGGTCGATTTGATTTGGTTTTTGGTTTAGTTCGATTTTTCGGGTTTTTATGAACACGCTTACTTTGTCCTATTGCAAAGATTGAAACATGTATAAATTTATGTGCCTGATATAGATATTATTACGTGTTTAGTACAAATTTAATTTAATTAATATATGTTTTTTAGGTCAATTATATATTTTCAGTTCAACTCAAAAGTAGCAGATGCTATTACATTTGTTGCTAAAAACATTTGTTACAGACCCCTAGGGTAAAAATTTCCACTCGATCCGCTTTTTATCCTCTTTGTCAAGAGTCCTAAATCTCCCTTACCTTCAATTACAACTTGTTTGGATGGTTATTACACCTCGTTTCATAGTCTATCGTATTGTATTGTATTGTATTATATTGTTCTGTATCGTTTAATAAATATAATGTTTGGATAGATTGTATGTTTGCCGTTATTTCATTATATCATGTAGCAGCAATATGAAGAATAAATTTAAAATATTATAAAGAAAAATTATGTTACGGGGCAAATTTATTATATAAAAAGGTAGGGTAAATGATAAAATAAAATAATTTAATAATAGTAAAGGGTGAGATGAGAGAAAAAGACAAGATAACGATGCAACCACATCAAATCGGTTGTTACATAAAGTGACACATTTAGTCGTTACGTAACGACGGATTTAACGATATGATACAATAAAATTTAAGTAACAATCAAAACAAAGATCGTATTTAAAGTAACAGTACGATACGATACAATAGGAAACGACCATCCAAACAAGTTGTTAGTCACAATTTCTAGCCAAGTGTCACGACCCCAAATCTCACCCTAAGATCGTGATCAATTCTGTGTTTCGAGGCCTTAAAACCTCCTTTTATCTCATCTCGATTTGCGTGCACAGTCCGGGCGTATATCCAGAAAGTTTTTATGTAAAAATTTGAGAAAAATGTTAATTTGCCTTTAAAATTGAATTTAAGTTGACTTCGGTCAATATTTTGAGTAAATGGACCCGGACCCGTGATTTGACGGTTTCGGAGGGGGACTTGGGCATATGCTCGAAATTTAATTCCAAGCTCCGAAGTCCGAGAAATGAGTTTTTTAAAGAAATTATTTAACTAAAATTATAAGAGTTTTTAGAAATTTAAAGATGTTTGAATTTGAGGGTATCGGGCCCGTATTTTGGTTCCGTAGCCCGATATAGGTTTAATATGGTATTTAAGTTGTGCCTGTAAAATTTTGTAAGAAACGGAATTTATATGATGTGAATCGGACCCTCGGTTTGTGAAAATGGAACTTTAAGAGTTATTGAGATTTTTCTTTGATTTTGATGCTAAACTTGTAGTTCTAGGCGTTATATTAGCGATTTGATTGCACGAGTAAGTCCATATGATATTTTTGGGTTGGTATGCATGTTTGATTTTGAGCCCCGAGGGCTCGGGTGAGTATCGGATGGGGTTCGGGATGTTTTGAGACTTAGAACTTCTGTTGTCTTTACTCCTTCTGGTACACAAACATTTTATGCTTCGCGGTCGCGAAACAACTCTCGTGATCGTGAAGTGTAGTCAGGGCTGAGTTTGTTCAACGCGAACGCATAGCCAGGATCGGGAACGCAGAGTACTAGGGGGCTGCTCTACGCGAACACGACCTGTGTCAAGCGAATATAGTAAAATGGCGGTGGGCTGGAATTTATCATTTCTTCTACGCGAACGCGTACGTTGGTCCGCGAACGCGAAGGTCAGGGGGCTTACCCTTAGCGAACATGTGGAAGAGCTCGCGATCGCGTAAGCCTGAGGAAGGCAGCTCTTTGTGAAAGCGGTAGGCCCTTCGCGAACGCGAAGAAGGCCTGCCCAGTCTTTTTAAAACAAAACCAGAACGGGAAATAAGCCAATTTTCATATCTCTTTTTCTATAATCAGACCTTGGGCGATTTTTGAAGGGGGATTTCATCACCAAACCATAGGTATGTGTTCGTAGACTCATTTCTTTCATTTTTCATCAAAACCTATTAGATTTCTAGGCCTAAATCTTGTTCTTTAAGAGTAGAAACTTCGGGATTTTAAGAGAATTGAGGATTTTACAAATTTGGAGATTTAGACCTCGATTTGGGGTCGAATTCCGAAACTAATTGCATATTTGGGCTTATGGGTGAATGAGTAAACGAATTTTGGTTCGAACCTCGAGTTTTGACCAAGCGGGCCCGGGGTCGGGTTTTGACTTTTTGGAAGAATGTTGGGAAATCTATAATTTCTCATTTGAATTGGTTTCTTTAGCTTCAATTAATGTTAATAAGTTAATATTGGATAAATACAATTGAATTGGAAGTGGAATCAACAGGGAAAGCAGTATTTGAGGCTTGAGTTAGGCTTTAGAATCTGAGGTAAATGTTTGGTCTAACCTTAGTGTCACACCTCCTTTTAGCGCTACCGCACCCCGCGAAGGGTGTAGTACAGGGAGTTTTTCCAATTAAAGGACAATCGAAATGAGATTCATTTATTAAGTGATTCAGAGTCGCCACTTGAGAAATTTATGGTGTCCCAAGTCACCGGTTGAATCCCGAATCGAGGAACGGTTTGACTCTATTTAACAGTCTGGGTACCAGAAATCCAGATAAGGAATTCTGTTAACCCGAGAGAAGGTGTTACGCATTCCCGAGTTCCGTGATTCTAGCACGGTCGCTCAACTGTCGTATTCGGCTTATTTATCTGATTTTTAAAACATGTTACAACTTATGTGCCACTTTTAATTTTTAACCGCTTTTATTCAAATTATTAAAGAAAATTGAACGTCGTTTAAAACATGTCTTTGGATCGCGTCACATGAAATGCACCCGGATCCTCAACACATTTTATTCAACGTTTTGGGATTTGGATTTGGGTCGCATGAAATGCACACCCGAATTTAGGAAGATAAAATTATTAAAGACGCGCCTAAAGAGACTAACGCGTTATTATTTTGGGGAAGGCCGTGAAATTCGCTAAACAACCCGTCCCGAAAGCTAAGTATTTTAATATATACATTTATGATGGCCCTGCAATTTATATTTTTGCCTAGCGAGGCTCATCTCATTTATTTTTTAAAAGGATCACCCTAAAGTGACTACATTTTCTATTTTTCGCCCGTCTCTAAAAATAAAAGAAGAAAAAGATCCTAATTAAATTACATGCTTAAGAATTATTATAGTCGGGTGCACAGGGGGCAGTCCATTCGCAAATCAAGGGCCCAGGTCCAACGCATGCAGTATTAAAAGAGACCTGGGCCATCTTATTCCAATATTGGCCTAGTTAATTTATTCTTTTACATATATTCACAGTTTTGTAATGCAGAAATGTAAGATGATGGTATCTAATTAAGCAAACTGCTGCAAGTTTTTTTTTAGAAAAAGCAATCAGTTGGAATGAGGTAACTTAAAGGTCTAGTTTTAATCCTAAATTCAAACCATTCAATGCTGAAATTAGATTGCCATGGTAATTAAAATAGCCTACTGGACCTGATTCTATTTGACATGCCTTTAAACATATACTACCTAATGACTAAGCTAAAGTAATAGAACATTATTGACTACATCCCTATAAAACTGCCCAGTTATACAAAATGGCCGAAATTTTCATAACAATTGTATATAGAATGACCTAAGTATAATCAGTAAAAAAAAGAAACTAAATCAAATTTATAACTTCAACTCTTCATATATATTCATGTTTCATGTTTCAGCTTACAATATTTGCAAAGTTATAGCCATATACCTGGTATAGGAAGCAGAAGAAGAGGAAGATCAGCAAAGTAGCAGTAGCATACAACACAGCAACAACCAGCAACAGATAGAGAACCCAGCAGAATAAATCCCAGGAAAACCAGTAGCAATTTCAAAGATACCAAACAGCAACACCAACACTAGAAATCCAGGTATAAAACCAGAAATACCAAACAGTAATCACAGGCAGAAGCAGAAAGACCCATAAATGCAATAGAACAGTAGGTTTCTGAACTTCAAACACTCAAAGAAAGAAACTTGGAACTTCAATGAAACAGTCGCAAACCAGTACTAGTTTTTTCGGACTCAAAAGAAGACCTCTATTCTCTTCGGCTCTCAAAACTGATTGTTTCTTTATCAAAGACTTATGCTATTCTCAAATGTGTCCTCTCAAAGATGATTTTCAAAAGCCACCCTTTTTTTCGGACTAAAAAAAAATACCCCTTATTTTGTCCAGGTCTACCTTTATTTGTTAGCACTGATTTTTCGACCAAAAAAAGAAGACCCCCTATTCTGTCCAAGACTGCCTCTATTTATAGCCCAAAACTAGACCCTTTACTTGGGACACTTAAACAATTCCAAAAATTCTTGCCCATGATATTCCCTTACAGCCCCACTACTATGTGTCTTGTGTCATTTTTAATTTATTTGTCCCTACTACCATTTGTCTAATTCTTTTTTAATTCAAAGGTTATGGGTAACATATTTAATTACTTCTTTTAACACTATTATGTCTTGTTCCCCACTATATTAAATAATGCCTTATTTTAATACTATTATTGCTTAGTGGACAGAACACTCAACATATATAATTCAACAAGTTGTCAATTCCCGTATTACCCCTGAAACTACTGAAATTACTATCCTACCCCCATCCCTTCAATCTGTAACAAAACTATCAGCTATAACCAAATTTATAATTAAACACCAAATCACTACAGCTATAACCAAATCAAGCCTAACAATTGGCTAATTAAACACATAAAATAGATTTCCAATCAACAACATTAGGACAAGACAACATGGTCGGATTCACATCCGAAACAAACTTAACGGAACAACAAGTAGATTCAAATTACTAAAATCAATCATCAATTGAACTTCAAATTAAATCTAACAGCAATACAACCAAGATGAAGGACTCAATGATTTAACTAGAGACAACCAAAATGAAGCTAAAATATGGTAGGATAATGAACACAAAAATAAAACACAAGCTATAAACTCTAAATATTTTACGCAACTATTAAAACAGAATCATACTAACAAAACGAAGAAGGTGAAGGACAGACCTGAAGAAACTTTCCGATTAAACCAAAAATGAAGCAACAATTAACTTCGACGACTGGAATATTGCGGATGACACTTCGATAGATAGGATTGCTTCAAAAGAGGTTTTGGGCCAAAAATGGCGGTATTTTCAGCAAGCTTTTGGGATGGTTTCGAGAAGCCCTTATTGCTGCGTTTCGGAGCAGAAATACTTACTGTTTTTGAGGCATCTCTTTTCCGTTTCATCTCATTTTTTCGTGTGCGTGTATGTGTTCATGAAGATGGAGTTTCATGGTTGGAATGGGGCTAGAGACGGGCGACGAACTGGGTGGTCGTTGGCTGGACGACGACGGGCAGGTTCAGGCGACGGAGGAAGTCACTGCTGTGAAGGTTGACGAAGCAGAAGCAGCGGATGGTCGTCCACGGCTGGTCGTTTATGGCTGGAATGGGGCTCGACAGTGAAACTATGTCGTCGAGCGGCATAAATGGTTGGTTGACATTACGTCATCGACGGAGAAGAAGAAGGAAGACGCTGGGGTATGGTGGTCGTCTGGTTTTGGTTGGCGGTCGACTGGAAGGGTGGCTGGTTAACGAAGAAGGGGGAGGGCAGCCATGGCTGGCTGGAGGGGTTGTTTGGAGAAGATGAAGAGGGGGCGGGTGTTTTAGTTTTAGGGTTTGTTTAGGTAGTGTAATGAGATGAAAAAATGAGTTGGGGTTGTTTGGGTTATGGGACAGACCGGGTCGGGGTGACCCGGTATGTTTTGGGTTGGACTTGTGAGACATTTGGGCTAGGTGAATTCAAATTAGGATAAGAGCCCAAATCCGATTTTCCTTTCATATTTTTTTGCTCTCTTTTCGTTTTGATTGCTCCAAAATTAAACTTAAAGATCCTAAATTAAATTAATAAAACCAAAATTAACTTAAAATACTAATCAAATCCTAATAATAATTAACACACAAAATTAAACATCAATTGAAATAAAATCACACAATTTGACATTAAATGCTAAAAATGCAAAAGTACATATATTTGTAATATTTTATTTTTATAAAACAAACTTAATTACTCCTAATTGTAGAATTAAATCCTAAGAATGCAAATGCGACATATTTTGTATTTTCATTAATTTAAACAAACAAACACGCACAGAAAAATACAAACAATAAAAGAAAAATAACACAAAATCCACAAAAATTACACACAACCCAAAACTATTTTATTTTGAATTTTTGGGAGTAATTCTCATATAAGGCAAAAATCACGTGCTTACAGCTGCCCCTATTTGTCCGAAAATACGAAGAGTGTTCGTGCAAAGATAAAGTGAGCGAGCGATTTTTTGCCCATTTGAGTACTCCGTGTGAAGCATTTTTTTTAAAAGATTTGACCGAACCTTTACTTCAAAAGGTCTCCTAAATATCCCTGACTAAAAGGGAATCAGGTCAATGTAGTTCGGGAAGTTTTGGTAGCTGGGACTACTGTGGAACTGTGCTTTTGCTGCTACCGCTGTTACTGTTGCGGCTACTGCTTGTCGACCTCCTTATTACACCGTGCTAAACAGAAAATAAGAAGCTAGACTAAACTAGTCTATGAATTACAAAATCTTATCTAGATCTTCAGGCTTGCTCTTGTCGCCTTGCTTTCTTGTTGACTGCTTCCTCTGATGTTTCTTTCTTCTGACTTAACTCGTCGGCCTCTCTTGATTGTCGAACTTGGACTGTTTATTTCCTTCTCGTGGGCTTCGTATTATTTTTCTTCGAAGCTTGAACTGACCATCACTGCCTTCCTTTTGATTTCTGAATTTGGATTTATGTTGGGGATTTTTTTTGTTGTAACCTTTCGCTCTCCTGGCAGGCTACAGTCTTCCACACTTGAAATGTAAACACTGGAATGTATTCCCTTGTTCTCCAGGTGGGCACCCGATAGCTAAAACTTGAAATATATTCCCTTGTTATTCAGGTGAGCGCCTGATCTCAACTGTAATTTTAAAACTTCAATTAAAACTTAAGAAAAAAAGACAACGCCTTTCCGTTCTTCGGGGGGCACCTGACCTCAACTATAATTAAAAACTTCAAAATACAGTTTAAAAGACAACGCCTTTCCGTTCTTCGGGGGGGGGACCCGACCTCTACTATAATTTTTTAAAAATTCAAAATACAGTTTAAAAGACAACGCCTTTCCGTTCTTCAGGGGGGGCACCTGACTTCAACAATAATTTAAAGTAAAATGCCATTCCGTTCTTCAGGCGGGCACCTGACTTCAACAACAACTTAAAGTAAAACGCCATTCCGTTCTTCAGGCGGGCACCTGACCTCAACAATAACTTAAAGTAAATGCCATTCCGTTCTTGGGGCGGGC
>MU725590.1:245440-256521 GCA_026770625.1 Nicotiana glauca
TTTTGATATCTTAGGAGAAAGATTCATCAGACTAAGATTTTGACGCTAGAAGATAATTCATCAGACTAGTTCCATTTTTGTGATTACTTAAAATGTAAAGACTAAAATGTATTCCTCTATTATACGGGCGGGCTCCCGACTTCGAAATTTGAATTTTAAAGACTGAATGATTACCATCTTAGGAGAAATATTCATCTGACTAAGATTTTGACGCTAGGAGATAATTCATCAGACTAGGTTTAAATTTATGTGATCTCAGGAGAAAGATTCATCAGACTGAGATTTTGACGTTAGGAGATAATTCATCAGACTAGTTCCATTTTTGTGATTACTTAAAATGTAAAGACTGAAATGTATTCCTCCGTTATACGGGCGGGCTCCCGACTTCGAAATTTGAAATATTTAACGACTGAAATTACCATCTTAAGAGAAAAATTCATCTGACTAAGATTTTGACGCTAGGAGATAATTCATCAGACTAGGTCTAAATTTATGTCATCTCAGGAGAAAGATTCATCAGACTGAGATTTTGATATTTTAGGAGAAACTTTGCACCGCTTTGTTCCTGTTACATACAAAAAAAAAATTTGTCAGTTTTTTTAAAAATGATGGTTGGTTGTGACCTTCTTGCTGGGGATGATTTCCTCCTTCCCTTACAACTTATGTTATCTTCCTTCTTTCTCGAGTGGGTACCTGACTTCATCAAAATAAAAATGTAACGCCTCCGTTCTACCGGCGGACTCCCGACTTCAACAACTTAAAAAGGTAACGCCTCCGTTCTACGGGCGGGCTCCCGATTTCAACAACTTACCTTATCTGCATTCGGGTTGCCATTGTTCCTCTTTGCAACCATTTCCTTCTTACTTGAATTATCTTCTCTTTTTTTTTCAAAACTGCTTTCTTTTAAGACTAAACTCGTGTTGTCTTCCCTCGAAACTGCTGGGGATAACACTGCTGGGAATTAATTACTTACCTGCTGGGGTTAATACTGCTGGGGAATCTCCTTTCTTCCCCCTTTTTTTTTTTCAAAACTACTTTCTTCAAAAAAAAATTCTCGACACTACTGGGGATAAAAAAATATTATCAGCTAAGGATAATGTTGTTGAGGATAGCGCTGCTGGGGGAATTTTATTCCTTCAAAATCGGTGCTTCATTCTTCTGGAAGCTGCTGGGGATGACACTGGCCTTTTGTCTTTTCTGAATACCAGTTTCGTCCTTTTATTTTGTCCGCTGGGGATACAACTCCTTTTATTGAAACTTGTTATTTTCTTTCTTTCAGCATTGCTGGGGATAATACTGGTTCAAAGACCACTTCCCTTAAAACTGGTGTTATCTTTTTTTTCTTTCCCAAGTGGATACTTGTGTTCGAGAAAATTTTCAAAATGAAAGAAAACTTTTCTGCCCCAGTTTGATATTCCAGTTTCAAAATGGAATGCCTTTCCATCAATGCCATTCCATTTTCCTGCTTTAAATCAAAGAAAATCTGTTAGTTTAAAACGCGGTGGTTGGTTGTGATGCTCCTGCTGGGGATGGTTCTCCCTTTCTCTTTCCCTACTCTGCGTTTCATTGTCAAAACTTGCTGGGGATGTTATTATTTGCTGGGGATGATATTCCTGCTGGGGATAGTTTTTCCCTTTCTTGCTTTCCCGCCCTCCTTGACGACTCTTTATTCACAAGCCTTTCCCCGTTGTTTTCCACTTGTATCCTGACCACCCAAATTCCTATGACAGTGACCCTGCTTGAGCATCTTGCATGTTTTACTGATGAACCATTTTCTTCGTTCATCCTTGTCACTGGAAATACCTTTTCTGCTGGGGATATCCCCCCTTCTTTTGGGGCATATCTAGGGAACGAGCATTTCCCCGACCTTTGAGTCTCACTGGCCTTGGCCTTGAGGTCATTAACCTTCGCTTTTTGATGGAGGTATCCTCCTTGACACTGATCCACCCCTTTGTCAATTTCCTCTTGCTGGGAAATATTCTTCTGGACACTGGCCTTGCGCTTGTTCCCTCCTGACTTATACCACTTGGGTGTATCAATCAGATTCCGTCTTGCATAATTGGAAAGCTGATGGCAAATTTTGAAGTCATTTCTAACTTGTTCTGAACAAACAGACTCTATTGAGGAATTTTTTTTTATGAAAGGAGAAAGATAAAAGGAAACAAAAATAGAAGACAAAGAAAAAGATGACTCTCTGACAAGAGAAACTATAAAATAAAACCCTATCAAACGCGGATACCGACTCTAATGGTCATGACATGCACATATGGCCTATCCTCCATCGTCAATCACCTTTCACAATTTCTATCTGGTGATTTCCATCTGATTCTCACCCTTTATTCGACTTGTAGTGCCCGAAGGGTTTTCACTGTCAAGCCTCTCTCATTTTGGTTTTCTCTCAGCTTTCATCGCCTTACGATGCCCGTGAAGGTTTTCACCGATAAGACTCTCTCATTTGTATTACCTTTCAGCTGGGGATTGGGGTGTTACCGCTAAGACTCTTTCATATTTCTTTTCTGTTCGGGATCAGAGTCTTTTATGCTATCAGAGTGTTATGTTCGCCGATAGGACTCTTTCATTTGCCTGACTTGGCATCTTTTGCAGACTGATCGGAAGGTCTTTCTTTGGACTGTAATGTGGGATTTGGGATAGGCTAGAAAGAAAGGGTATTTAAAGGCTCAAAAACAAAATAATTTGGGTTCAAAATTTACAACCTTCATAATTAGATTATTTTATAATAAACACAATTTTTTGCCCCAGTTCCTTGCTTAGGGATTTTGATTGATTTTTTTTTCTTTTTCTTTTTTCAAAACTATGACCGAGCCGTGAAGCGCCTACGTATCCTCTTTGAGGAATCAGGTCAAACGTAGTTCCCACTTCCTTTGTTTTTCTAGTTTTCCTTTTTACTTTTTCTTTTTCTTTTTTTCTTCTTCTCTTTTGTTGTTTTTTTTTGTCGTTTTCTTTTCCCTTTTTTTCTTTATCTTCCATGTTTGTGTTCCTAATATTTGCTACTGATTCCGAAGGAGGGGTATAAAAGAAAACACATAAGTCTCAAAGGGTTAACGAAGGACAAAGTGTTTGGGTAGCAGAATAAAATGCCTTCGTCATTCCAATCTTCAAAATATACCAAGCGCACACAAGAAGATTAACATTTGCCATATCTTTAAAGCAATATTGGGCAACACTCTCATTTTCATTACCGTGAACGACCCCCATGTCAACATGGCCAACTTGCCTTTAACGGTTTTCTTTTTATTTGCCTCAGTTTCATATGGCTCGGGCTCCGAATAATCTCAAACCGTTCTTTTTTTTTCTTTAAATGTCTTGATCATCTCCCAATTGCTTCATGATTAACTTTTAAGATTAGGCCAAAATTACGTGCGCATGCCATGTCACTAAGAGATGACAGAAAAATAACTATAAAGAGGAAAGACTTAGATTAAAGAAAAATGACTAGAAATAACGGAAGAAAGAAAATTGCATTAGACAGATGGGGGAAGAGTTTGTATAACATAAACTGGGTTACAACCTTTGGAACAAACCTAGACAACACTAAATGAGGTACTATGACCAATAGAACTGGACAAAATCAAAAGATAGAATGGTTGACAAGAAATGTTTAATCTGGACACCAGAAATGACAACAAAATAAGCCACCAAAAACTCCACTCTGGTTGACCAAGAAATGGAGAGTCTTCCCCATTACCAAGCGCGACATCTTAGCCACTGAGCTTCACATCAATATTACCAAGGCCACTATCTGCTTCGACAATTTTAGCTTTAGTCAATACGTCCCCAAGAGGATTCACGTGCTACCCGTCACCCGGCATCATCCCCACAAAGTGTGCATCATGACGTGCAGATAAAGAGTTCTGCGCGATATTCTGGGTGTCACTATATTGGATCTCAATCAGGTTTTCCTGGATCTTGTGTTTCCGGCTCACCACAAACCAACCACCTCAATTTTCTCAACAATTCAAAACAAAATATGTTAGAATGGACTCAGTCGGTCCTTATTATTAACAACATTTTTTGTGGACTCAGTCAGTCCTTATTATTATCAAAAAAAAATTCTTTTGTTTTTTCTTTTTCTTTTCTTTTTTCCGATTTTTTTTCATCATTTTTTTATTTTTTATTTTTTTTTGGTCGAATCTTATGGAGATTGCCTACGTATCATGACCCCGCATGAATCAGACCGTGCGTAGTTTGGATAAATATACGGTAAATAACAACAAACTATTTTTTAACAGACTTTGACGAAAAGACAACCTACAGACTCGAAAATCAAACACCACATGCTCTAATCAAAAGAAATACAAATTAAAAACAGACTGGCAGATTCCTTCTCTATTTGCCAATTTCAACCAAATGGCTATTTTTGCAAACGTGGCCACTTCTCAATTTCACATGAATTTTGAGGTCGGGAAGGATTATTTTACAAACTTGTCCGTTCTTTTACAAAAATAGCCTTTCGACAACTGAAAGATACTCTAAGGCTATCTCGGCAAGAACGGTTTACTACACTGTCGATACTGGCTCGGCTTATTTTGACCAAAAATCACAAAGGCATTCACTTGCCCACTGACTCTTTTTTTTCTTGTTTTTCAAAAATAGAAAACCCGATATCGTAAACACGACCCTTCAGCGCCTCGGGGACAAAGATTTTAAGGATGTGTGGGTTAACTGGCCAAAAATCTAAAAATGACCAAAGGTGGCCGTTTATGCAAAGTCAGCCTTCCGGCGTCCCTTTCGGGAACAATCGACTATATTTGATGAAAACAGCATCACCCGACCCTATGACGAAAATTAAAATTTTGATATTTTTTAGCTATTTTTTGCAAAAATGGGAGGTTGGACCCGATGAGGGTTGCCTACGTATCTTACGTCCGGTGAGAATCAAACCAGCGTAGTTCTGCCAAATAAAACAAACTACATTTGAAGACAAAACATTTTTCCCAGTAATACGAATTATTTTTGAAGACTATTTCTCTCTTTTTTTCCCCTTCAAATTATTGGTAAATATATATATATATATATATATATATATAAATATATATTTTTTTTTTAAAACACAAACTATTTTTGAAAATATTTTTTTTTTCAGTAGAAAATAAAGCAAACTATTTTGAAAATAACAATTTTTTTTATAACAAATAAAAATAATATTTGAAATAAAACCCCTTTTTTTTCTCAAAAATCCGACAGAGTTTCGGCACTACTTGGACATTGGTTTTTTCTAAAAATAAGTAGTTATCTCTCTACACTGCTATTTTTATTTTTATTTTTTTATTATTTTTTTTACAATTTTCAAGTATTTCCAATTTTCAGAAGCTGGTCAACACGCAAGTCTGAAACAAATAAATGCATAAAATAAACAAGATGCAACAGGATGGTCTTTTTCATTTCAGGTTACCTGTCCTAGACGGACTCAACCCCTGTGTTGAGTCCCCTAAGTCCAATGCAACATGATGCAAATAAGCGTTCCTACTAAGGATCCGACATGAAGTCAAGTTATACTAGGTTCAGTGCCTGGGTGTTTGTTCTAAACCTGGCTTACCCGAGCGGACAACTCGAGCCGAAGAGGGCCAGTGTATCCGGTAGCATTGCTTTCCGGCTTAACTGGCGGCGCTCCCCGCCTAAAAGATGTGTGACTAAAATCCTTCACCGGGTGTCAAGCACCTCAGCTATCTCAAAGAAAGCGGGCTATGTCAAGCAAATGCTCAATTTTAATTTCAAGAAGACTCAGAGGGGTGCGTGAGAAGACAGTTTATATACACAGTTTAAAAATTATCAAAGCGGTAAAAAGCAACATTTAGCACATTTAAGTCGAAACATCAAATAAAAATCAGATAATAAATAAGCCAAATACAACAATTATTCCAAGCTTGAATTTCTAACCCTGAACCAGTGGTTCTGGGTTATTATCCCCAGCGGAGTCGCCAGAGCTGTCACACCTCCTTTTGGCGCTACCGCACCCCGCGAAGGGTGTAGTACATGGAGTTTTTCCAATTAAAGGACAATCCAAACGGGATTTGTTTATTAAGAGATTCAGAGTCACCAGTTGAGAGATTTATGGTGTCCCAAGTCACCGGTTGAATCCCGAATAGAGGAAAGGTTTGATTCTATTTAACAGTCTGCGTACCAGAAATCCGGATAAGGAATTCTGTTAACCCGAGAGAAGGTGTTAGGCATTCCCGAGTTCCGTGGTTCTAGCACGGTCGCTCAACTGTCGTATTTGGCTTATTTATCTGATTTTTAAAACATGTTACAACTTATGTGCCACTTTTAACTTTTAACCGCTTTTATTCAAATTATTAAAGAAAATTGAACGTCGTTTAAAACATGTCTTTGGATCGCGTCACATGAAATGCACCCGGATCCTCGACACATTTTATTCAACGTTTTGGGATTTGGATTTGGGTCGCATGAAATGCACACCCGAATTTAGGAAGATAAAATTATTAAAGACGCGCCTAAAGAGACTAACGCGTTATTATTTTGGGGAAGGCCGTGAAATTCGCTAAACAGCTCGTCCCGAAAGCTAAGTATTTTAATATATACATTTATGAGGGCCCCACAATTTATATTTTTGCCTAGCGAGGCTCATCTCATTTATTTTTTAAAAGGATCACCCTAAAGTGACTACATTTTCTATTTTTTCGTCCGTCTCTAAAAATAAAAGAAGAAAAGGATCCTAATTAAATTACATGCTTAAGAATTGTTATAGTCGGGTGCACAGGGGGCAGTCCATTCGCAAATCAAGGGCCCAGGTCCAACGCATGCAATATTAAAAGAGACATGGGCCATCTTATTCTAATATTGGGCCTAGTTAATTTATTCTTCTACATATATTCACAGTTTTGCAATGCAGAAATGTAAGATGATAGTATCTAATTAAGCAAACTGCTGGAAGTTTTTTTTATAGAAAAAGCAATCAGTTGGAATGAGGTAACTTAAAGGTCTAGTTTTAATCCTAAATTCAAACCATTGAATGCTGAAATTAGATTGCCATGGTAATTAAAATAGTCTACTGGACCTGATTCTATTTGACATGCCTTTGAACATATACTACCTAATGACTAAGCTAAAGTAATAGAACATTATTGACTACATCCCTATAAAACTTCCCAATTATACAAAGTGGCCGAAATTTTCATAACAATTGTATATAGAATGACCTATGTATAATCAGTAAAAAAAAAGAAATTAAATCAAATTTATAACTTCAACTCTTCATATATATTCATGTTTCATGTTTTAGCTTACAACATTTGCAAAGTTATAGCCATGTACCTGGTATAGGAAGCATAAGAAGAGGAAGATCAGCAAAGTAGCAGTAGTATACAACACAGCAACAACCAGCAACAGATAGAGAACCCAGCAGAATAAATCCCAGGAAAACCAGTAGCAATTTCAAAGATACCAAACAACAATACCAACACCAGAAACCCAGGTATAAAACCAGAAATACCAAACAATAATCACAGGCAGAAGCAGAAAGACCCAGAAATGCAATAGAACAGTAGGTTTCTAAACTTCAAACACTCAAAGAAAGAAACTTGGAACTTCAATGAAACAGTCGCAAACCAGTACTGATTCTTCGGCTCTCAAAACTGATTGTTTCTTTATCAAAGACTTATGATATTCTCAAATGTGACCTCTCAAAGATGATTTTCAAAAGTCACCCTTTTTTTTTCGGACTAAAAAAAAAGACCCCTTATTCTGTCCAGATATGCCTCTATTTGTTAGCACTGATTTTTCGACCAAAAAAAGAAGACCCCCTATTTTGTCCAAGACTGCCTCTATTTATAGCCCAAAACCAGACCCTTTACTTGGGACACTTAAACAATTCCGAAAATTCTTGCTCATGATATTCCCTTACAGCCCCACTACTATGTGTCTTGTGTCATTTTTAATTCATCTGTCCCCCACTACTATTTGTCTAATTCATTTTTAATTCAAAGGTTATGGGTAACATATTTAATTACTTCTTTTAACATCATTATGTCTTGTTCCCCACTATATTAAACAATGCCTTATTTTAATACTATTATTGCTTAGTGGACAGAACACTCAACATAAATAATTCAACAAGTTATCAATTCCTGTATTACCCCTGAAACTACTGAAATTACTATCCTACCCCATCCCTTCAATCTGTAACAAAACTATCAGCTATAACCAAATTCCTAATTAAACACCAAATCACTACAGCTATAACCAAATCAAGCCTAACAATTGACTAATTAAACACATAAAACTGATTTCCAATCAACAACATTAGGACAAGACAACATGGTCAGATTCACATCCGAAACAAACTTAACGGAACAACAAGTAGATTCAAATTACTAAAATTAATCATCAATTGAACTTCAAATTAAATCCAATAGCAATACAACCAAGATGAAGGACTCAATGATTTAACCAGAGACAACCAAAATGAAGCTAAAGCATGGTAGGATAATGAACACAAAAATGAAACACAAGCTATAAACTCTAAATATTTTACACAACTATTAAAATAGAATCATACTAACAAAACGAAGAAGGTGAAGGACATACCTGAAGAAACTTTCCGATTAAACCAAAAATGAAGCAACAATTAACTTCGACGACTGGAATATTGCGGATGACACTTCGATAGATAGGATTGCTTCAGAGGAGGTTTTGGGCAAAAAATGGCAGTATTTTTAGCAAGCTTTTGGGATGGTTTTGAGCAGCCCTTATTGTTGCGTTTCAGAGCTGAAATACTTACTGTTTTTAAGGCATCTCTTTTCCGTTTCATCTCATTTTTTCGTATGCGTGTGTGTGTTCATGAAGATGGAGTTTCATGGCTGGAATGGGGCTGGAGACGGGCGACGAACTGTGTGGTCGTTGGCTGGACGACGACGGGCAGGTTCAAGCGACGGAGGAAGTCGTTGCTGTGAAGGTTGACGAAGCAGAAGCAGTGGATGGTCGTCCATGGCTGGTCGTTTATGGCTGGAATGGGGCTGGACAGTGAAGCTATGTCGTCGAGCGGCAGAAATGGCTGGTTGACGTTACGTCGTCGACGAAGAACAGGAAGGACGACACTGGGGTATGGTGGTCGTCTGGTTTTGGTCGGCGGTCGACTGGAAGGGTGGCTGGTTGACGAAGAAGGGGGAGGGCAGCCATGGCTGGCTGGAGGGGTTGTTTGGAGAAGATGAAGAGGGGGGCGGGTGTTTTAGGTTTAGGGTTTATTTAGGTAGTGTAATGAAATAAAAAAAATGAGGGGGGGGTTGTTTGGGTTATGGGGCAGACCGGGTCGGGGTGACCCCGTAGGTTTTGGGTTGGACTTGTGAGACATTTGGGCCTGGTGAATTCAAATTAGGTTAAGAGCCCAAATCCGATTTTCCTTTCATGTTTTTTTGCTCTCTTTTCGTTTTGATTGCTCCAAAATTAAACTTAAAGATCTTAAATTAAATTAATAAAATCAAAATTAACTTAAAATACTAATCAAATCCTAATAATAATTATCACACAAAATTAAACATCAATTGAAATAAAATCACACAATTTGACATTAAATGCTAAAAATGTAAAAGTACATATTTTTGTGATTTTTTATTTTTGTAAAACAAACATAATTACTCCTAATTGTAGAATTAAATCTTAAGAATGCAAATGCGACATATTTTGTATTTTTATTAATTTAAACAAACAAACACGCACAGACAAATACAAACAATAAAAGAAAAATAACACAAAATCCACAAAAATCACACACAACCCAAAACTATTTTATTTTAAATTTTTGGGAGTAATTCTCATATAGGGCAAAAATCACGTGCTTACACTTAGCTTGAGGGAATAGGTGTTGTGCCTTATTTGCTACTTGCTGGTGTAATGTACGACGTATAGGTGTGGTGACGAGTATCTATACGTTGGTGTCAAGCATGCCCGTAAGTCTTAAATTGTAATCTTTGTGATTCTTGATAAGTACTATAAATGCCTAAATTGTTGATTACCCATGTTGAGTAAGACTTATGATCATTTTTCGTAGTATTTGTCTATTGTTGAGCATTGGCCCTAGTAGAGGTTCATTTGTGAAGTTAATTTTTGGAACAAGTTTGGTTATAGTTGATTCCTTGTCGAGACATATTTAATTCTTATTGTTGGTTCCCTTGCCGGGATGTATTTATTCTTATTGTTGATTTCCTTGCCGAGATGTTTATTGTTACTATTGTTTGGGTGAGGAAAGAGTGATAAAGCACGAAGGGTGATGCCATGCACATTCATACTTATGCATATAGTGAGGACAGAGTGATAAAGCACGAAGGGTGATGCCGTGCACATTTACATTGATATTGATGTATATGGTGAGGAAGAGAGATAAAGCACGAAGGGTGATGCCGTGCATGTAGACATGTGATTTTTGACCCTCCCCAAGATCTTTTGTATGTTAGCATAAATATTTAGTTTAGGTTTAGTATCGCTCTCTTTACTTTATTTTATCTAAAAAAAAGTACAAAAATATTTTCCCTTATTCTAGCTAGTTGATATTTTGTCTAGTTAGTTTTATTTTTGAAGAAAATACAAAAATAGTCTTGGCATTTTATTTTTCAAAAAGAAAGAAAATGAACAAAAAATATATCTTTTCTCCTAATCTTGATAAAATAGTATTTTCATGTAATTAGTATTTTGCCTCACCATTTTTACTTGATAGGAGTAGTAATTTATTTTGTAGTTGTTTATCTTTTAAAATAAAATCACAAAAATAGTCCCGTTCTCGTTAGGATCTTAAAATAAGATTAATTTTTATCTTGGCTTTTTCTTATTTTGTAGTAGGATTAATTAATACTCTCCTGTTTAGTTTTTCTTGTAAATTGAGATTTTTTTTTGTTATCTTGTTAGTCTTCTCTTCCGTTATGAATTTTTCTTGCATTTTATTAAAAATAGAAAAGAAAAAACCATATGCACTGGCGGAGCCACATACACCCAAGGGGCGATACCCCTTCGTCGGAAAATTACACTGTTTAGCTAGGTAATTAAAAAAAAAAAAAAATATATATATATATATATATATATATATATATATATATATATATATATATATATAT
>MU725590.1:257085-271332 GCA_026770625.1 Nicotiana glauca
TATAATGACACCCCTTGACTTCTTGGTGAGTTTTTTTTATATTTTGACTCCCCTTAATGAAAATCCTGGCTCCGCCACTGACCATATGTGCACATAATCATAAAATATGGTCAAACTTGCACAACAAAATTCACATGTGCAAAAGATTTCCTATCCTTTTCGTACACAAATGCAGTTACCAGAATAAGAATATTCTTGCATATATTTATTCTTTTTGTCCCATATTTTTGATATTATGATTCACATACACCTTTTCCATGAAATATCTTCTCATTCACTCCATACATGCATAGGATTCCCCCCACGTCACATCTTTTTTCATCTCTATCCAGTGCACACTCTCCTCACATGACCCAACTTTGCTTGCTCCCCAATTCATCTCACCAGGTATATTAACACACAAAAAAGAGAAGAGGAGGATTTTTTTTTGGGCACAAAAAATGAAAAAGGGAGGGAGAACGAAAAACAGAAGAGGCCCTCTCTGAACGAGCAGCCAATAAACCTCATTTTGAGATCAACACCAACGGCCTCCTTCATCAAAAACTTCAGCAGCAACCTTCCCTTTCTAAGTTCCTCCAGTGCCATAACTTCTTCTTCCACCCAACTTAGCTCTTTTTCTTCCATCCCAAAAAATACAGTAGCTTCACCACCTTCAAACCACCAATAAAACTCCATTTCTATCCAAGAGAGTAACCTGAAAACTCCATGAAAACTAGCTAAGATTCCAGCTCAAACACCATACCCGAACAACCTCCTAAAAATGCAGCAAAAACTAGATGCAAATAGCCCACAAAGCCAGCTGAAAAGCAGCTGGAAAATCAGCGAAAACACTTGAAACAATTCCCAAAAAATGCAGCTGCGTCACGCCTTGAAACGGTCAGAGTTTTCAGCCAGAAACGCATACAAAATTAGCTTGAGAAACCCCACGAAAACAGCCCTCTTTCATGCCTATTAGCGTCGAGTTCGAGTTCGCCGATGAGGTTTCCGGTCGGGAGTCTGTCGCGGTTTGTAGCTGTTGTTCAAACTTCTATGGAGTTCCTCTATTATGTTGAAGATGGTTTTACATTAATGAAGGTCTAGTTCTCCCTCCTCACTGTTTTATTCTTTGTTTTTTATTTTTGGTTGAAACTTGAAAACATGTTAATTGTAGTAGTCTTATTTTCATTTACTGTTGCCTGTATCTAAACAGTAATAGTTAGTAAAAATTACCACCTACTTTTGCTAGGGAAAGAGATAGCGAGAGACTAGACATTGTCAAAACCGAATCAAAAATAGTTTACTACTCAGTTTTTCGGAGGCTGGCTGAGTGACTAAGCAAAGAACGATTAGTCTAAGCCTAATATGCGTATTTGATGTCAGACTTACAAACTTGATCATTCACACCATTTCACTTGTAGTGGTAAATGTTGGTGTTAGCCAATTCCAACTTATTTTGTTACTGAGGTATATTTGCTAATTTTAGTCCTTAAAATTTATATAGCATAAAGACTGTCACATAGTGGTGCTGTGCAATTAAACATTGTGGAGTAAATGTACTTTACGAAATTTCGGTGACCCGACAAGGAAAAATGGAGAGGCACAATCTATAGGATACAGCTTATATGCAATTACTGTTTAGATCTAATAATATTCATAAACACGTTAGTAGCTTTAGGTATCCTCTTAATTAATCCATTGTGATTGTGTATCCATTGTGATTGTGTATACGTTCGCGTAACATGATTAGAATTCTTAAAACCAATTTGGAGTATGCGTTCGCGTAACTTTGACAAACTTGCTTAATACTAAAATTGTCTTAATAGGTCGCTAAATTAATTTTAGTTCATATAGTCCGAGGTGTGCCATCTTCCATTTAATCATTTATGGCCCTTGTATTAACTTCAAAACCTAGATATAAAAATGACAAATGCTAGTAGTTGCTCTAGGCCCGTTTAATATATCATTGTGATTGTGGACACGTTCGCGTGACATGATTACGATTTCTAAAAACAAAATCGGAGTATGCGTTCGCGCAACTTTGGCCAAACTTTCTTAATAAATAATAAAGCGTTAATAATTGTGGACACGTTCGCGTGACATAATTTTGATGCGCCAAACAAACGGGTATACGTACGCGTAGCCCGTTTCGAGATAATTTTTCTAATTTAAAAGCGGTAAGAAGTAAATGCACATAAGTTCTAAAATCAGTAATTAAACAATTTTAGTAAGCCAAGTATTATCAAAGCGACCATGCTAGAACCACGAAACTCGGGAATGTCTAACACCTTCTCCCGGGTTAACATAATTCCTTACCCGAATTTCTGGTTCGCAGGCTGTATAACAGAGTCAATCTTTCCTCGATTCGGGATTTGAACCGGTGACTTAGGACACCATAAATTATCCCGAGTGTTGACTCTGATCTTTTAATAATATAATCCCGTTTCGATTGCCACTTTAAATTGGAAAACCTCCCTATCTATTATACCATTCCGGGGATGTAGTAAGTAAAAAAGGAGGTGTGACGGTGCACATTTTAATATTTATATGGCGAGGAAGAGAGATAAAGCATGAAGGGTGATGTCGTGCACATTTTCATTAGTGATTGCATTGTGAGGATTGAGAGTAAAAGCACAAAGGGTGATGCCGTGCATTTATTGCCAATTTGTTATGATTTCTTATTGTTATCGCTTCAAGTGTCTTAATTATTTCATTCAGTTATTTCTGTGATTCTTTATGTTGGTATACCCCATAGCATGTTACCCCTCCCCGTTACTTTTGGATTTGCTTCTATTACCGTTATTCTGTTAGATATTGTTTAAGTGCATGTTATGTTGTTTGTTGTGTCCTAGCCTCGTCACTACTTCGTCGAGGTTAGGCTCGACACTTACTCAGTACATGGGATCATTTGTACTGATGCTACACTCTGTACTCCTTTGTGTAGATCCCGATACTGGAGCATGCATACCATAGTTAGAGGTTGCTGCCTTCAGTATAATGGAGACCCGAGGTAGTCCTGTAGGCGTCTGCAGGCCTTGGCGTCCCCTTCTATCTTGTTTCTTTCTATTCTTATCTATTTCAGAGACAGTCAAGCTTTGTTCAGACCTTATTTGTAGTGCTCGTAGATAGTCCGTGAGATTGTGACACCAGTTTTGGGTGAATTATTAGTATGGATTTCGTATTGGTATCAGTTAAACTATTAAATTCTGTTCTTTCGCATATCTATTTCCGTTGTTTACATACATTAACTTGGTAAATCATTAAATATGAAGGTTATAAGGTAAAATAATCAGTAATATTGGCTTGCCTAGCGGATTCAATGTTAGGCGCCATCACGATCCCGACAGTGGGAAATTCGTGTTGTGACATGATGGCACATAGTTCCTAGAACTAGATTAGCCTAACACATGATGAAAGTAACAAACTAAATCCATTTAATCATGAAATAAAAGCTGATAAAATAACATAACATAGTTGAAAGTGAATAATAGTCATACATTCGCAAAACCGTCGGTACAGAGTCATAAGCTCTACTAACAGTACACTAGAATCTCAAAAATACATCACTATTTTGGAATACAAATAATAGTAAAAATAATAACAGAAGATGACTGCAAGGCCTGCCAACGGAATGACATGTATACATTGAAGTCTCCATAACATCTGGCTCAACACACTAGTGCCCGGCTCGATCTGAGGTACTTGGATCTGCACAAAAATATGTAAAAATGTAGTATGAGTAAACCACAAATCTTCCCATATGTGTAACTCATACTAACCTGGTGTTACTACCAAAGAAGAAGGAGGTGCCAACATTTTCTGACATGAGGCCCATAAGCCTTAGCAATTTTACCAATAAAATTATCTCAAGGGTGATCCATGAGAGGTTAGTAGGGTTACTTTCTAATTTTATTTCAGAAGAGCAGGCATCCTTTGAGAAAGGTAGGAGTACAGTTGATAATGTGCTTTTAACTCAAGAGATCATTATTGACATAAGGTTAAGGACTAAAGTTGGACCTAATGTAGTAATGAAGCTTGATATGACTAAAGCTTATGATAGGCTTTCTTGGTTATTCTTGATTAAGGTGTTAAGGAAGATGGGGTTTTCTGAGAGATTCTATCACAACCCAAACCGAAGGGCCACGACGGGCACCCGATACCTTACTCAATCAAGGACCAACGCTATATCTTTCTTATCGTAGTATCATTGGTAAATGGACCAAAAGGACCGTCATGAGATAATCAGAATAAACATAAGGGAATACTAGACATAGGATGACCCAACATGATATAAAAACTTATACATGTGACATGCGTGCCTATAAGGCTCACATGATCATTTGTAAACTCAAAACATAGGCCGATAAGGCCATACAAGTATCTATATACCTAATATCTGTCTACAAGCCTCTAAGAGTACATAAACATCATAAAGGCCGGGACAGGGCCCGCCATACCAATCAATACATGTCCAAATCATACTGATCAAATAGGCAACTCCGGAGCAAGAGGAGTGCACCAACACCTTTCACTGAGCTGAGCCTACTAGAAGAACTATCAACCTGTCTTTCAGGACCATGAAACGCAGCAACCCCAGCAAAAAAGTCGTTAGTAAATAATAATATACCGAGTATGTAAGGAATGAAAAGTAGTATATAAAATACATGAAAGAAATATGGAGTTAGTACTTGACCTGTAAGTCTGAGTAGCTCTGTGAATCATAAAACATTTATAATGTCATGCATGTGCATGTCAATGCCATATCATGTATAAGTATATGCGTACATATCATCATCAAGCCTCTGAGGGAATCTCATCATATCATGTCGGCCTCTATGGCAAAATCATCAACGTATACCAACTGATCAGGTGGTGGTGCGTATATAACGCCATAACCTTTTCCCATACCCCATAGACATATACTATACGCATATATGACGCCATCTAGTCATGGATCAATATAATATATATGAATGAAATGCATAATAAAGTAAGTCAATAAGATCTCTCTTCATGAGACCCATGAACAGAAGATATGATAGTAAGTGTCACACCTCCTTTTTTGCCACTACACCCCGCGAATGGTGTAATAAAGGGAGTTTTTCCAATTAAAGGACAATCGAAACGAGATTTATTATTAAGATTTAGAGTCGCCACTTGGGAGATTTATGGTGTCCCAAGTCACCGGTTGAATCCCGAATCGAGGAAAAAATTGACTTTGTATTACAGTCCGCGAACCAGAAATCCGGATAAGGAATTCCGTTAACCCGGAAGAAGGTGTTAGGCATTCCCGAGTTCCGTGGTTCTAGCATGGTTACTCAACTGTTATATTTGGCTTAAATTATCTGATTTTTATACAATTATGAACCTATGTGAAAATTTTAACTTTTAGCCGCTTTTATTATTATTATTTTTAAGAGAATTGCAACGTCGTGAAAACACGTCTCGAATCACGTCACATAAATGCACCCATGGTTGTTGACACATTTCGACTTCGTTGGGATTTGGATTTGAGTCACGTAAAGTGCACTCGGGTTTAGGAAGGTAATGTTATTAAAATACGCTCCTAAAGAGTCTAACACATTATCATTTTGGGGAAGGCCGTGCAATTCGCTAAACGGCCCATCCCGAAGTCTAAGTATTTTAATATATACATTTATGAGGGCCTCGCAATTCGTGCATTTTATTTGGTGAGGCTCGTCTCATTTTTATTTAAGGATATCCTAAAATGACTATGATTTTTCTATTATACTTGTCTCTAAAATAAAGAAAAGTCCTAGTTGATTACATGGTTTAAGAACTATTATAATTGGGTCATGAACGCAACCCGTTTGAAATCAGAACCCAAGTTACTTTATTTAGATTAATGAAAAGGTGACGGTTTAGACTTCAAGTTTGGGATCAAATTATTCTAACATTACTTAACAATGAAAAGCGAACTAGACATGTCGGATTGCATTAAACAACAAGATTCAAATTATACACCTTTAAGGGACTGAATGCTAACATTGCCACCCTGATTACATAGTTTGGCTATTTATATCCTTCGTATTTCCTAGCATACTTATCTAGGATTTCAAACAGACTTAGTTACTACTGAAACTCACAACCATAAAACTAAATCAGGCATTCAACTTCTAAGGTAAGTCTGAAAGAATATTTACTACATAGTCCACTTGTTACAAATTATAAAGCATTCCATTCGTTGAGTTCCACTATAGCTACTGTAGAAATACATTTAAACTATACAAAAACTCAAACAAGTTGATGTCCATGAACGCAGGCCGAATTTCATTTCTTCAATTAGTTATCACAAACTGATTATTTCAGTCTTTCATACATCAACTGGAGCTGAAGAAATACCTGGAAATCAGTTACAATGGAAGAAGAAGAGAGTGATCAGCACATCAGATACCACAACAACACAACAGCAGCAGTAAATTCAGAACAACTCAAAACCCAATTTTAAACCAGAATAAACTCGACCACAGCCCAGAAAGAGTTGTGAAACCAAAAAGGACCAACAAATAAACACTAGTGATCCATCGAACCCCAAAGCCAACAGAAAATCAACCAGTGACCCTCAAACACTTCATTAAATAGAACTGAACTAGAAACTAGGACTCAGTCTAACGACCAGGAATCTCACTTCAGGTTTTCAATGAAATAGTGCAGGAAATACTCTCTAGGAAACTGATTAAACTTTCTACTTCAGCCTGTTTTTAGCTCTCAACATTGCTCTCCCTCTCTCAAGGTCTAGAATCCTCTTCCAGAGGGTATTCTTCTAAAAAAAAATGCTTTATGTGTATCAATGTATTCAAACCTTATGGTCTTAGCTCTAAGAATCTGAAAAAGTCCCTCCATTTTATAGCCCAACACAGGCCCTGCCAGCTCTTAGGAGCACTCACACTATTAAGAAATGGATCAGCTCATCCTCTTCCTCTGATTTTGCCCACTACTATATGTCTAATTCATTATTTAATCAAAGGTTATGGGCACCACATTTTTAATTACTTTCTCTTAACCCTTAACCATACCATTATATTTTGTTCCCCATTATTATTAAACAATTCATTAGTTTAATGGTACTTTAATACCCTACTGTCAGACCACTAACACTAACCATTTTCAAATCTTTTAAATCCCCAAAATACCCTCTGGAACCCCTGAAACTACTATCCTACCTTAACCCCTTCAATATGTACCGAACCTATCAGCTATAACCAGTTCAACTTATCGAATTCAATCAGCTATTCAAGCTAAAATTTAGATTATATCAAACAGCATCAAAGTAAATACCAATTGAATCAGAATTCAATCATATTGAACTACTAAGAACAAATTCTGACTGACACAGATACATGGGAATAAACTATCCACATTTGAAACAAATTATAATTATCTTAGACAAGAAATGAAGGGACATTGACACTATATTGAATGGAGATCTGAAGCTGGTAATATACGGATCAATACATAAAACATTGGACATTGAACAACTCGAAGAGCACAACTAAATTACAAACACAAATGGACTAATCGACGAAACTAGTTATAATATATGCTAATCAACAGAGGAAAATTGGACCAGAGAAAGGGTCCGAAAGAGGAGGAAGAGGTAATTGCTAAAATGACAAATTACGATGAAGCTTAAACAGATATACAACAAAAACAAACAAAAATAAGAAAAAGAGAAGAGATACCTCAAAATTTTAGACCTAGCTCCCATTTGTACAGCTCGAAGCTTCACATAGGTTTGAAGCCGAAACGGACCTTAATCGAGTGTTCTCGACAGAGAACACACGACTAAGGTCGGTCACGACCTCAAGTTTTTCTTTTGGATCGAGTCCAGGCTTGGGTTCTTTTGAAGTTTGCTCAGTCGATTTGAAATTCGACGAGCTCTGGCTTGATTCGAGTGAAATTGGTGTTGTATTTGGGATGAGGGTGGTTTAGTGGTTCAATGGTGTAACTTGGGGAGGGTTTAGGTTTGGCGCCGCCACCGGGGAATTTCGTGGCGGCGCTAGGGTTTATATGGTCAAATGGATATTCAAGACACCTGGGCTTGATTCGAAGGACGAGGGTAAGGGATTTGGAATGGGAAGGTTGTGGGGGTTCAGTGGTATAAGTTTGGAGGCGTTTGGCCGTCGACCGCCGTCGTAGGCGATTTTCGGGGGGCGGTCGATGGTGGTGTGAGGCAGAGGGTTATTTGGGGTGTCTCTGATCGTTAGAGACAACGAGAGGGGGTTTGAAATGAGGGGGTAAGGTTTTTTTAGGATTTTGGTATATTAGATATAGGTCAATTTATCTGGGACGTTGGATGATGAAATCCAACGGCTCTGATTAAATCACTTTAAATGAAATAGCGTCATTTTGTGATGATGGGGCGGGTTGAGAGATGGTAACGGGTCGGGTGATTTAGACGGGTTAGGGAGATGAGATTTGGACCGTTGGATTGATTGGGATGGACGGTATAGATCAACACACCTGAAACGGTGTCGTTTTAACGATTTTGGGGAGAGACTGGACCGTTTGATCTAATTAAATCAACGATCCAGGTTTGAGACGCCTAAACGGCGTCGCTCCACCTGTCTCGAAGACTTGGCTGGATTGGACCGGGTACGGGGTGAGATTTGGGCTGGTTTGGGATGGGCCTGGTCCGATTTTTCTCTTTAATTTCATTTTCTTTTCTTTTCTTTTCTTTTTTAACTAATCTTCAAAATTAAAACCTAAAATCCTAATTTAAATTGTAAAACCCAAAATCAACTTAAAAATGCTAATTAACTCTTAAAAACAATTATCACACACAATTAAATACCAAATAAAATCACACAATTTGACATTGAATGTTGAAAATGCAAAGTACGTATTTTTTGTGATTTTCCATTTTTGTAAAACAAACTTAATTACTCCTAAATGTAGAATTGGATCCTAAATGCAAATGTGACATATTTTTGTATTTTTTATCAATTCGACAAATAAACATGCACAGACAAATGTAAACAATACAAGAAAAATAACACAAAATTCACAATAATTGCAAACAAACAAAAATTGTTTTATTTTTTGCATTTTTTGGGAGTAATTATCGTATAGGGCAAAAATCACGTGCTCACAGCTGCCCCTCTTTGCCCGTAAACACGAAAAGTTTTCGTGCAAAGACAAAGTGTGCGAATACGAGCGATTTTTGCCCGTTTTGAGTACTCCGTGTGAAGCATTTTTTGAAAGATTTGACCGAACCTTTGCTTCAAAATGTCTCCTACATATCCCTGGCTAAAAGGGAATCAGGTCAATGTAGTTCGGGAAGTTTTGGTAGTTGGGACTATCGTGGAACTGTGATTTCGCTGTTTACTGTTGTTGTTGCTGTTGCTACTATTTACCGACCTCCTTATTACGCCAGGATAAAAGAAAATAAGAAGCTAGACTAAACTAGTCTATGAATTACAAAATCTTATCTAGATCATCAGGCTTGCTCTTGTCTCCTTGCTTTCTTGTTGGCTTGCTTCCTCTGATGTTTCTTCATTTCTGACTTGACTCGTCGGCCTCTCTTGATTGCCGAACTTGGAATGTTTATTTCCTTCTTTTGAGTTTCGAATTATTTTCCTTCGAAGCTTGAAATGCTTTCTTCCGACCATTGTTTCCTTCCTTTTGATTTTTGGATTTATGCTGGGGGTTTCTGTTGTAACCTTCTGCCCTCCCGGCGGGTTACTGACTTCAAGACTTGAAATGTAATGACTGAAATGTATTCCTCTGTTATACGGGCGGGCTCCCGACTTCAAACTGGAAATGTAAAGACTAAAATGTGAAGACTGAAGTGTAAAGACTGAAGTGTAAAGACTGAAATGTATTCCTCTATTATACGGGCGGGCTCCCGACTTCAAACTGGAAATGTAAAGACTAAAATGTAAAGACTAAAGTTTCAAGACTTGAAATGTAAAGACTGAAATGTATTCCTCTGTTATACGGGCGGGCTCCCGACTTCAAAGCCTGAAATGTATTCCTCTTTCGTTATCTTAGGAGAAAGATTCATCAGACTAAGATTTTGACTCTAGGAGATAATTCATCAGACTAGGTCCATTTTTGTGTGATCTTAGGAGAAAGATTCATCGGACTAAGATTTTGACTCTAGGAGATAATTCATCAGACTAGGTCCATTTTGTTGTCTTACTTGAAACCTTCCAATTATTGCTTCTCATTTCTTGATTTTATCTGTAACTTTCCAACTATTGCTTTTACTTCTTCTTGTTATCTTATCTGTAATTTTTCAATTGTGCTTTCACTTCTTCTTGTTATCTTATCGGTAATTTTTCCAATTGTTGCCTTCCCTTTTTGCTATCTTTTCCAAGTCTTTCCAGCTGTTGCCTTCACTTCTTTGGTATTATCTTTTCTAAGTCTTTCCAACTGACTTCTTATTATCTTAGGAGAAAATTCATCGGACTAAGATTTTTTATCTTGAGAAAAATTTATCGGACTAAGATTTTTATCTTAGGAGGAAATTCATAGGACTAAGATTTTTTTATCTTAGGAGAAAAAAATTCATCGGACTAAGATTTTTTTCATCTTAGGAGAAAAAAATTCATCAGACTAAGATTTTTTTCATCTTAGGAGAAAAAATTCATCGGACTAAGATTTTTATCTTAGGAGAAAAAAAATTCATCGGACTAAGATTTTTATCTTAGGAGAGAAATTCATCGGACTAAGATTTTTATCTTAGGAGAGAAATTCATCGGACTAAGATTTTTTCATCTTAGGAGAAAAATTCATCGGACTAAGATGTTTATCTTAGGAGAAAAATTCATTGGACTAAGATGTTTATCTTAGGAGAAAATTTGCACTACTTTGTTCCTGTACATACAAAGAAAAGTTATGTCAGTTTTGAAAATGGTGGTCGGTTGTGACATTCTTGCTGGGGATGATTTCCTCTTTTAAAAGCTCTGTTTCGCCCGACTGCTTTGAATTTTGAGGGCGATTTCTACTTCACTCAAACTTATGTTTCATTCCCTTAAAACTGCTAGGGATAACACTTCCTTCTGTTATCTTCCTACTTCCTCAAGTGGGTATCTGACTTCAACAACTTAAAAAGGTAACGCCTCCGTTCTACGGGCGGGCTCCCGACTTCAACAACTTAAAAAGGTAATGCCTCCGTTCTACGGGTGGGCTCCCGACTTCAACAACTTTAAAACTGCGCTCGTGTTTCCATTGTTCCCCCTGCCTCCTGAACCATTTTCCTTCTTACTTGAATTATATTTCTTCAGAACTGCTTCCTTCAAAACTCGTGTTGTCTTCCCTCGAAACTGCTGGGGATAACACTGCTGAGAAATTATTTACTTACCTGCTGAGGATAATACTGCTGGGGGAATCTCCCTTTTTTTTTTCAAAAACTTCCTTCAAAACTTGTGTTTCATCCCTATGAGAAACTAGTTCCTTCAACACTTGTGTTTTATCCCTCTGAGAACTACTGGGGATAACACTGTTGAGGATAACACTGCTGGGGATTATCTTTTCTTTTTCAAAACTTTTATTTTCTCTCAATACTGATGGGGATAACGCCGTTGAGGATAACACTGCTGGGGAATTTTCATTCCTTCAAAACCGGTGCTTTATTCTTTTGAAAACTGCTGGGGATGACACTGGCTTTTGCTTTTTATGAACATAAGTTTCATCCCTTTGCTCTGTCTACTGGGGATTCAACTTCCTTCTTCCTAAAGTGGGTACCTGACTTCAAGAAAATTTTCAAAATGGAAGAAAATTTTTCTGCCCCAGTTTGATAATCTTCCTTGTATCATACCTTTCCACCATCAACAACATTTCCTGCACCTGTTTCAAAGAAAATTCTGTCAGTTTAAAGTGTGGTGGTTGGTTGTGATACTCCTGTTGGGGATGGTTCTCCTCTTCTTGCTCGACCGTCTTGAAACTTGGCCAATACCTTCTGACCTTCTCGAGGATTCCATATTTACAAACCTCTCGACCATTATTTCCAGTCTTTTTATCTGACCCCCCATATTTCCTATGACAGTTGACTCCGCTTGAGGATTTTGCATGTTTTACTGATGAACCACTTTCTTCGTTCATCCGTGTCACTGAAAATTCCTTTTCTGATGGGGATATCCCTCTTCTTTTTGTGGCATAGCTCGGGAAATGGCATTTCCCCGACATTTGAGTCTCATATGAATTTCCCAGATCATTCCCACCGCTCTCCGCGTTGTTCTTTTTTGATTTGTCCACGTGCCTTGGCTTTGAGGTCTATAACCTTTGATTTTTGCGGGGGATATCCTTCTTGACACTGGTCCATCCTTTTGTCAATCTCATCTTGCTGGGGATATCCTTACACTGGCTTTGCGATTGTTCCTTCCTGACTTATACCACTTGGATGCTCTAATCAGATCTCGCCTTGCATAATTGGAAGGCTGGTGGCAAATTTTGGAGTCATTTCTAACTTGTCTTGACCAAACAGACTCTGTTGGGGAATTTTTTGATGAAAGGAGACAGATAAAAGGAACAAAAATAAAAGACAAAGGTAAAAGATGACTCTCTAACAAGAAAAACTATAAAAACTTATCAAACGCGGATACCAACTCTACTGGTCATGACATGCACATATGGCCTATCCTCCGTCGTTAATCGCCTTTCACAATTTTTGTCTGGTGATTTCCATCTGATTCTCAATCTTTATTCGACTTGTAGTGCCCAAAGGGTTTTCACTATCAAGCCTCTCTCGTTTTGGTTTTTCTCTCAGCTTTCATCGCCTTACGGTGCCCGTGAAGGTTTTCACCGATAAGACTCTCTCATTTATATTACTTTTCAGCTGGGGATTGGGGTGTCACCGATAAGACTCTCTTTCTTATTTTTTTTTCTGCAGGGGATCAGAGTCTTTTCTGTTGGGGTCGGAGTGTTATGCTCACCGATAAGACTCTTTCATTTGTCTGACTTGGCATCTTTTGCAGACTGATCAGAAGGTCTTTCTGTGGACCGTAATGTGGGTTTTTGGATAGGCTAGAAAGAAAGGGTATTTAAAGGCTCAAAAATAAAATAACTTGGGTTCAAAATTACAACCTTCGGAACTATATTTCTTTACAACAAACCAACTTCTGCCCCAGTTTCTTGCTTGGGGATTTTTTTATTTTTTTTTATTTTTTTATTTTTTTGTTACACTATGACCGAGCCGTGAAGCGCCTACGTATCCTCTTTGAGGAATCAGGTCAAACGTAGTTCCTAATTCCTTGTTGTTCTAATTTTCCCTTTCACTTATTATCTTCTTTTTTCTTCTTTATCCTTTGTTGTTTTTGTTGTTTTCTTTTTTTTCTTTATCTTCCACGTTTGTGTTTCTAATCTTTGCTACATGATTTCGAACGAGGGGTATGAAAGAAAACAAATAAGGCTCAATGGGTTAACGAAGGATAAATTGTTTAGATAGCAGAACAAAATGCCTTCATGATTCCAATCTTCAAAATATGCCAAGCACAAACAACATGATTAAACAGACATTGGTAGCATCTTCTTCTTGTGCCAGACTTGATAACCATCTTCACACATTCGCCCTTTCTATTTGTCAATTTTAAAGCACTACTGGACAACACTCTCACTCTCATTATTTTGCCAATTTTGGGCAAACTTATCTTTAATTTCCAGCTGATGCAGCTTGACACATAAGGTTTCTTTATGTTCTATTAACCCCAGTTTCACAGGGTTCGGGTTCTCAGTCTGTTCTTATTTCCTTTAAGTGCCCCGATCATCTTCCAATTGCTTCATGATTAAATTTTAAGATTAGGCCAAAATTATGCGCGCATGTCATGTCACTAGAGTTGACAGAAAAAGGACTATAAAGAGGAAAGACTTAGATCAAAGAAAAATGACTAGAAAAAACGGAAGACATAGAATTGCATTAGACAGACGGGGGAAGAGTTTGTATAATAAAACAAGCACAATAAATTGGGTTACAACCTTTAGAACAAACCTAGACAACACTAAATGAGGTACTACGACCAACAGAACTAGACAAAATCGAAAGATAGAAGGGTTTGATTTACAGACAATATCTAGATTATAACCCTGAAATAGCCTGGACAACATAAATGACAACAAAATAAGCTACCAAGATTCCTTCTTGCATGACTCTCCAATTGATAAGCCTGACATTTAGCCACAAATTTGATTATCAGAATCGCTATGGCCTTCTCCAATTTCAGTCGGCAAATTCCGGAGTGGATTCTCATACCCCATGTCACCAGGCATCATCCCCACAAAGTGTGCATCATCATGTGCAGGTAAAGGATT
>MU725590.1:277465-305454 GCA_026770625.1 Nicotiana glauca
GGGGGCAGAACTTAAAGAACTAAGAATGAGTGTAGAGTGAGGGGATTAGAGGAAACCAAAGCAAATAAAGAGGAGACTTTTAGAAGTCAGACAGGGGTCTGAGTGGTGATTAGGGCACCACCAGACCCTAGTTAAGGCTCAACACATAAAGGGGGGTTAAGGGAATGGGACTAATTTGAGTAAAGGTTCAAGAGAACCTGGTCCCAGGTCAAGGATAGAAATAGGGTGCTAACCTCAGCCTAGAACCAATACTCACATAAAAGGGGGTTAAGGGAATGGGATCACATGAAAGCATTCACATAAGAAAAGCATAATAGCACTTTAAAGATGCAGAAGCATGAAGAAAGGCTTAACAGACTAATGAATAGTCACACAATGCAAGAAAACATGTAGTGAGAGGTTATGTAAAAGGGAGAAGTAAACACATAGTTTTGGGAAACAGTATTTAAATTATAGAAACCTACCAGTTGCAAGTTCCAAATAACAGAATAAATAGAGCAGTAAAACAGCCAGAAACCCTTCAGCAAACACTTGAGGAAAGCAAAAGAGATTCCAAAGTCTAGCCTTGGCTTTCAGCCGTCTAGTCAGAACAATAGCACAAGTAATTAGTAAAGAAGAGAGGGCTTTGAGTGTGTGTGTTTTTGAACTCAGTTGTTCATTCTCCTCCTTCTAAAGAAAAGAGGTGAAGTATTTATAGTTGAAAACAGGCAGGTAAGAAAGGCAAGAGATAGTTCAGTATCAATCATAATCAATCAGGGGAAGGGAACTCCTTTAATTAAGGAATTCGAATTTGAATAGGAGAGGGCAGAGTTGTATTTAAGGAAAGAAAATCAATAACACATGGTGCAATAAAGGGTAAATACATAGGAGAAGCTTTTAAAAATACACGGTTAGATAAATAAGGTAAGGGTAAAATCAATCAATCACATAGTAAATCAGGAATCAAAGATTCGAACTTAATAATGAATTAAGTCAGAAAACAGGTCCAAATCAAACAAGGAGAGAATCAAATAAATTCATATAGAAATCAATCCCAAAAATTAGGGTTGTTTAGAGAGTAAAAGGTTTGACTATAAAGAGAGTGTAAACTTAAACATGCGAGGCTAAAATTAACAGAGTAGTCATGCAATCAAAGTAGAAGAACATAGCCATGGATGAAATCAAAAGGTCTTGCAAGGCTTAGCAAGAATCAGAAACATGAGACGAGTTTAGAAGATTTAGGGTTTTGAAATCAAACAGGCAACAAACAAAATACTCGTACACAAGCAGGTTTGAAAACCCCAAAATCTAGGGTTTCTTCCACAAGTCAAAGGTAAAGACGAAAGCATAGAAAATCAGGCAAGAACAAACTCAGGGAGTCCAAAGAACACAAACATTCATGGAAATCTAAGTAAAGAAAAAAAATATAGTAAAGAAATTACTCGGGAACCCTAGGAGGAATTACAATAAAGAAAAAATACGCAGAAATCATAGTGAAAACACTTAGGAATTATAGAAAAGTAAAAATATAGTAAGAGATAGCAGTAGAGCGAGTAAAAAAAATCACGGAAACCCTAAGTTTTAAGAAGATGAACAGTTTTGAAAACAAAAAATTGAAAAGATGTGAAAAATACTTTAAAATCTTAGAAAATAGCACGGATCTAAAGCAGATCTTAGAGAGAAACAAAGAAAACCTCGAGGGCTTAGGGTTTCAGAGAAAACCCTAGAAAATGAGAAAGGCCTGGAACGGGCTGGTCCTGAGTCGGAGATGGACTCACAGGGCTAGGACTCGCCGGAGATGAGCCGGAGATGGCCATAGAACTTGAATCGGAGAGATTCTGAGCCGGGGTCTTCAAAGTCGGACTCTGAAACCTCGAGCAAAAAGAGCATAGAGGTATGTGGGGGTAGGTACAGGCTGCTCAGGGTCTGAGAAGCCATAGTCTCCGGTGAAACAAGGTCGGAGACCGGTGAAATAGGGCTAGGGTTTCGGAGAGGCTTGAGAGGATTTGAGAGACGAAGGGGATCTTAGGGCGGCTGTTTGGTTAGAATGATTAGGGTTAGGGGGGTCGTTGGTTTAATTAAGGAAGGATAGACGGGGGCCGTTGATTAAAACAATCAACGGCCCTGATTTGATATAGGATCCGGGCGGGTTAGAAATAGGGTCAGGGGTCGGGTAATTGGGTCGTATAATTGGGTTCAATTTGGGCTGGGATTTGGGTTTAATTTGGGCTATAATTGAAAGTAAAGAGGCTACAATTTAAATAGCCAATTTTCCCCATTTTGAATTTATAAAAATAGTAGATGATGTTCAAAAAATCAAATAAAAAATACTGATTTAATAAACAATATGTAAGTATTAATTTAAAAATATTGGGAATGATTTTGTGATTAAAAATGCTATTAAATCGAGAAATAGGCTAAAATTGCAATTTCATGCAATTTTAGTTTAAAAATACCAAATGGACTTGTAAAATTATGTAAAAATCATGTAAATTATATTTTTATGTAAATGTGAGAATAAAATAAATTATTCACCAAAATAACAAGTTTTTTGGGAATAATTATTGGATTTTATAGTGCAAAATAGGCCATAAATTGGTTTTTAAAAATCTTAAAAATTTTGGAAAAAATACCAAAACCTTTGGGGATGCTTGCATATGCATATACGTGCTATTTTGAAAGTATTTTGAGTATAAAAATACATAGGAAAAAAATTGGGTATCAACAACTATTTCGGAAAACAATACTCTTTTTGTATTTTTTCTTTTTTTTCAACAAACTAATGAAACTCTTTAGTTTTTTTTTTCTTGACCAATAAAACAAACCCTTTTTTGAAAACAAAATTTCTTTTCCCCTTTTTTTTCATTTTCTCAAAAATTAGGCAGAGCTTCGGCACTTTTTTGACATTGGTTTGTTTTTCTAAAAATAGTTATCTCTCTACACTGTTATTTTTCTTTTTTTACGATTTTCCAGTATTTCCAATTTTCAAAAGCCGATCAGCATGCAAGTCTGAAGCAAATAAATGCATAAAATAAACAGGATGCAGCATGATGGTCTTTTCACTTGAGGTTGCTTGTCCTAGACGAACCCAACCCCTGTGTTGAGTCCCCTAAGTCAAATGCACATGATGCAAATAAATGTTCCTACTAGGGATCCGGCATGAAGTTTTGTTATACTTGGTTTAATGCCTGGGGTGTGAGGCATATCTAGACTGGCCATAAAATGAGCGGACAACTCGAGTTGGGAAGGAGTAGCGTACCGGGAGTAATACTTCTCCGACTTAACTACTGGACCCTCCCCGTTCTTAAATATGGGTGACTGATAATCCTTCACTGGGAACCCAGGACCACCGGCTTTATCTCAACAAAGAATGGGGTGCGTATCCGCGATTCCCGAGGTTGTATTCAGAAGACTCAGAGGGGGTGCGCAAGAAGACAATTTATAATACAGTTCAACAATATCAAAGCGGTGAAAATCATCATTTTACACATTTAAGCCCAATCATATAATAAAATCAGATAATAAATAAGGCCAAATACAACAATTATTCTAAGCTCGAATTCTTGAACCCTGAACCAGAGATTCTGGGTTCGTTCCCAGCCGAGTCGCCAGAGCTGTCACACCTCCTTTTTCGCCACTACATCCCGCGAAGGGTGTAATAAAGGGAGTTTTTCCAATTAAAAGACAATTGAAACGAGATTTATTATTAAGATTCAGAGTCGCCACTTGGGAGATTTATGGTGTCCCAAGTCACCGGTTGAATCTCAAATCGAGGAAAATATTGACTTTGCATTACAGTCCGCGAACCAGAAATCCGGATAAGGAATTCTGTTAACTCGGGAGAAGGTGTTAGGCATTCCCGAGTTCCGTGGTTCTAGCACGGTCACTCAACTGTTATATTTGGCTTAAATTATCTGATTTTTATACAATTATGAACCTATGGGCAAATTTTAACTTTTAGCCGCTTTTATTATTATTATTTTTTAAGAGAATTGCAACGTCGTGAAAACACGTCTCGAATCACGTCACATAAATGCACCTGTGGTTGTTGACACATTTCGACTTCGTTGGGATTTGGATTTGAGTCACATAAATGTGCACTCGGGTTTAGAAATGTAATGTTATTAAAATACGCTCCTAAAGAGTCTAACGCATTATTATTTTGGGGAAGGCCCTGCAATTCGCTAAACGGCCCATCCCGAAGTCTAAGTATTTTAATATATACATTTATTAGGGCCCCGCAATTCGTGCATTTTATTTGGCGAGGCTCGTCTCATTTTTATTTAAGGATATCCTAAAACGACTATAATTTTTCTATTATACTTGTCTCTAAAATAAAGAAAAGTCCTAGTTGATTACATGGTTTAAGAACTATTATAATTGGGTCATGAACGCAACCCGTTTGAAATCAGAACCCAAGTTACTTTATTTAGATTAATGAAACGGTGACGGTTTGGACTTCAAGTTTGGGATCAAATTATTCTAACATTACTTAACAATAAAAATCGAACTAGACATCTCAGATTGCATTAAACAACAAGATTCAAATTATACACCTTTAAGGGACTGAATGCTAACATTGCCACCCTGATTACATAGTTTGGCTATTTATATCCTTCGTATTTCCTAGCATACTTATCTAGGATTTCAAATAGACTTAGTTACTACTGAAACTCACAACCATAAAACTAAATCAGGCATTCAACTTCTAAGGTAAGTCTGAAAGAATATTTACTACATAGTCCACTTGTTACAAATTATAAAGCATTCCATTCGTTGAGTTCCACTATAGCTACTATAGAAATACATTTAAACTATACAAAAACTCAAACAAGTTGATGTCCATGAACGCAGGCCGAATTTCATTTCTTCAATTAGTTATCACAAACTGATTATTTCAGTCTTTCATACATCAACTGGAGCTGAAGAAATACCTGGAAATCAGTTACAATGGAAGAAGAAGAGAGTGATCAGCACAGCAGATACCACAACAACACAACTGCAGCAGTAAATTCAGAACAACTCAAAAACCCAATTTTAAACCAGAATAAACTCGACCACAACCCAGAAAGAGTTGTGAAACCAAAAAGCAACAACAAATAAAAACTAGTGATCCATCGAACCCCAAAGCCAACAGGAAATCAACCAATGAACCTCAAACACTTCATTAAACAGAACTGAACTATAAACTAGGACTCAGTCTAACGAGCAGGAATCTCACTTCAGGTTTTCAATGACACAGTGCAGGAAATACTCTCTAGGAAACTGATTAAACTCTCAACTTCAGCCTGTTTTTAGCTCTCAACAATGCTCTCCCTCTCTCAAGGTCTGGAATCCTCTTCCAGATAGTATTCTTCTAAAAAAAAGCTCTATGTGTAACAATGTATTCAAACCTTATGGTATTAGCTCTAAGAATCTGAAGAAGTCCCTCCATTTTATAGCCCAAAACAGGCCCTGCCAGCTCTTAGGAGCACTCACACTATTAAGAAATGGATCAACCCATCCTCTTCCTCTAATTTTGCCCACTACTATATGTCTAATTCATTATTTAATCATAGGTTATGGGCACCACATTTTTAATTACTTTCTCTTAACCCTTAACCATACCATTATGTTTTGTTCCCTATTATTATTAAACAATTCATTAGTTTAATGGTACTTTAATACCCTACTGTCAGACCACTAACACTAACTATTTTCAAATCTTTTAAATCCCCAAAATACCCTCTGGAACCCCTGAAACTACTATCCTACCTTAACCCCTTCAATCTGTACCAAACCTATCAGCTATAACCAGTTCAACTTATCGAATTCAATTAGCAATTCAAGCTAGAACTTAGATTATATCAAACAGCATCAAAGTAAATACCAATTGAATCAGAATTCAATCATATTGAACTACTAAGAACAAATTCTGACTGACACAGATACATGGGAATAAACTATCCACATTTGAAACAAATTATAATTATCTTAGACAAGAAATGAAGGGACATTGACACTATATTGAATAGAGCTCTGAAGCTGGGAATATACGGATCAACACATAAAACATTCGACATTAAACAACTCGAAGAGCACAACTAAATTACAAACACAAATGGACTAATCGACGAAACTAGTTATAATATATGCTAATCAACAGAGGATAATTGGACCAGAGAAAGGGTCCGAAAGAGGAGGAAGATGTAATTGCTAAAATGACGAATTACGATTAAGCTTAAACAGATAAACAACAAAAACAAACAAAAATAAGAAAAAGAGAAGAAATACCTCAAAATTTCAAACCTAGCTCCCATTTGTCCTACTCGAAGCTTCACATAGGTTTGAAGCCGAAACGGACCTTAATCGAGTGTTCTCGACTGAGAACACACGACTAAGGTCGGTCACGACCTAGAGTTTTTCTTTTGGATCGATTCCAGGCTTGGGTTCTTTTGAAGTTTGCTTAGTCGATTTGAAATTCGACGAGCTCAGGCTTGATTCGAGTGAAAATGGTGTTGTATTTGGGACGAGGGTGGTTTAGTGGTGTAACTTGGGGAGGGTTTAGGTTTGGCACCGCCACCGAGGAATTTCGTGTCGGCGCTAGGGTTCATATGGTCAAATGGATATTCGAGACACTTGGGCTTGATTCGAAGGACGAGGGTAAGGGATTTGGAATGGGAAGGTTGTGGGGGTTCAGTAGTGTAAGTTTGGAGGCGTTTGGCCGTCGACCGCCGCCGTAGGCGATTTCCGGCGGGCGGTCGATGGGGGTGTGAGGCGGAGGGTTATTTGGGGTGTCTCTGATCGTTAGAGACAACGAGGGGGGGTTGAAATGAGGGGGTACGGTTTTTTTGGGATTTTGGTATATTAGATATAGGTCAATTTATCTGGGCCGTTGGATGATGAAATCCAACGGCTCTGATTAAATCACTTTAAATGAAACGGGGTTGTTTGGTGATGATGGGGCGGGTTGAGAGATGGTAACGGGTCAGGCGGTTTAGATAGGTAAGGGAGATGGGATTTGGACCGTTGGATTGATTGGGATGGACGGTTTAGATCAACACACCTGAAACGGTGTCGTTTTAATGATGTTGGGGAGAGACTGGACCGTTTAATCTAATGAAATCAACGGTCCAGGTTTGAGACGCCTAAATGGCGTCTTTCTACCTGTCTCGAAGACTTGGCTGGATTGGACCGGGTACGGGGTGAGATTTGGGCTGGTTTGGGATGGGCCTGGTCCGATTTTTCTCTTTAATTTCATTTTGTTTTCTTTTCTTTTCTTTTTAAACTAATCTTTAAAATTAAAACCTAAAATCCTAATTTAAATTGTAAAACCCAAAATCAACTTAAAATGCTAATTAACTCTTAAAAACAATTATCACACATAATTAAATACCAAATAAAATCACACAATTTGACATTGAATGTTGAAATGCAAATTACGTATTTTTTGTGATTTTTAATTTTTGTAAAACAAACTTAATTACTCCTAAATATAGAATTGGATCCTAAATGCAAATGTGACATATTTTTGTATTTTTTATCAATTCGACAAATAAACATGCACAGACAAATGTAAACAATACAAGAAAAATAACACAAAATTCACAATAATTGCAAACAAATAAGAACTATTTTATTTTTTGCATTTTTGGGAGTAATTCTCGTATAGGGCAAAAATCATGTGCTCACAGGAAGACATATGAGAAATCAAGAACATAGGCAACCCTAGTACTTCTAATAATAGAATCATTTGTGAAGCTTACGTGCTTGCTTGTTTCGTTGTGTCATATGGATCATGCCAAAAGGAAAGAAGGGATAGCCTTAACATACCTATATGATATCTTGTTTATTACTCAACCAAGCTCGACACAACGTGTGGCATCTACAACAAGTGAAATGATATTGTCGTTAACATATAATATCGTACCATCGTATTTGGCTAGTCGTACGGCTTAAGAAAAATTGGGCACCTATTTTTAATACATCCCAAAGACCACTAAGGGTCATCAACAACCCAACAACAACAACTATAACAACCACTAGCAACAATAACTATATGATCCAATATGAATTTCTTTGATTATCTTAGCAGTCATATTGAGCGGCAATCTCGTTTCTTTTACTCATAACAAGATATAAATTGAATCCAACTCTTATTCCATAAATTAGTTTACAACCTTCAGAACATCATACTTATATGTACCATATTATTTCTAGTTAAAAGCATCCACAAAATGCCTTCCAAAACACCCCCATACGTCTAGAACCTTAATTTTTACCGTCAATCACTTGTTTTTCATCTTTTCTTATTCAATAAACTTAATTAACACCTAGAAAAGCTTTAAAAAAGAAGCCACAATATTATCAAATTATTTCTCATAATTTCCAGCCACGACAAATTATATATTTAGCTACAAAACAACCCAACCAAAGAGACAACCATATCTCATGTTTTTTCAAGTGATATCTTATAGTTTTTCACTCAAACAACACAACCAACCCAAGATTAGCCCTAGGAACAATCAAGAAGATGTTATAAATACCTTGGAAAGCATCTAAAACTCTAAACCCTATCTCAACTTGGATCACAATAGCCCTCGATCACATCACAACATCATAGAGGCATTTTCTTGGAGTCTTAAACACCTTTGATGATGATTTGAGTTGATTTTCCTTTATTTTGGTTCTTGGGATCTTGGACCAGATATTAGAGAGCATTGAGAGCGTTTTGGTGTAAGTTTTCTGTGTATAATGACGAGATATACAAGGGATAAGATAACTTATAAGCCCACCGCCTCAATTCTCCAAGCAGGTGGGTAAGCTGCCTGCTTGGTAGCTTGAGCGGTGCAATGTCGGACGCTTGTATCTCTCTAATCCAATATCGTATTGACAAATGGTTTGTAGAGTTGAAAACTAGACACATGGAGATTTAATTTCATATAAAGATATCCATGTAACTCTCAATATATTGGGAGAAAACTTCATCGCAACCTGGCCTATAAAACTGCTAGTTTCTCTGAAGTGCGGCGACGTGACTTGGCGACCCTAATTTATAAATTCATATTTCTCCACCCCAATGTCGTATGAATACATAGTTTGGACAATTCAATAATTGGTTCCAACACTTTAATTTTTGTATATAATATGTCCCAAAAAGACTACATATAAAACATAGAATGTATTGCTCTTACACTTCATTACAAGGCAAATTCTTAGTCGGTTTTTCCTAACTTAAATTCAATTTTTTCCAAACTTTATATTTCATATACAAACATTATATATAGTCATATAATGACTTTAAACCCATTTAAATCATGATTAGCAAGTCTCATATTCATCTTAACTTACTTAAGACTTCAATAAACCTTTCTTATCCTTGTAGAAGGATTTCGTCTTTTTTTTTGTTTACATTAGATAATCCTATAATGACAGTGACGTCTGAAGTATGGGGTGTAACAACATTAAATCACTTTATATAATTTCAAATAAGATATCATTTTCAAGCTTATATCAATTGACTTACGACATACTTTCACGTACAAAAATATGGGGTGTAATAGATTCATAGGGTTGGTCTATGGAATTGTTTCAAATAATTGGTACTCAGTGCTCATCAATGGACAACCCCATGGTTTCTTCAAATCCACTAGGGTTGTTAATAAAGGGGATCCAGTGTCTCCTACTCTCTTCATTCTAGCTTCTGAGGTACTGTCAAGAGGTTTAAATGCTTTGCATTTGAACCGATATTTCTGTAGGCTTGGATTGCCTAAGTGGAGTCCTAAGAGAAATCACTTAGCATATGTGGATGAAACCATTATACTCTCTTCTTCAAGTACTAATTTATTACAACTAGTAATGGATGTCTTGAGTGCATATGAAGCTGCATCTGGACAATTGGTAAATAAGAGTAAATCTGTTATTTATTGCGTCATTCAGTAAGGTTGCATGTGGTCACAAAGGTAGAGAGAATTATTGGGATGACAAGGAAGAAATTTCCATTTACTTACTTAGGATGCCCCATCTTTTAAGCTAAGAGAAAGATGAACTACTATCAGGGATTGATGAACAAGGTGATGGATAAACTACAATCATGGAAGGGCAAATTGTTATCTATAGGTGGGAGATCAATATTGATCTCACATGTCCTTTAAAACATTCCCATTCATCTTCTTTCAGTTGTTAACCCTCCCAACTATGTCATAAACAAGTTACAGAAGATATTTGCACAATTCTTCTGGAGCAGTACCATTGGTAGTAGTAGTAGGCATTGGGCTTCTTGGAATACATTATGCATGCCATGTGAAAAGGGTGGAATTGGATTTATATCTCTTCAAGATGTATCTAAAGCTCTTTTCTCCAAGTTATGGTGGAATTTTAGAACAAAACCAAGTCTTTGGAGTGGATCACATTTATGGAGGAAAATGTTAGAATGCAGAGATCCAACTGAACATCAAATCACTTGGTCTCCAAAGATGGGATCCTCACTCTTTTGGTTTGATAATTTGACGGGATTAGGAGCTTTATACTTCCTGGTTCCTCAAGATTTTGCAATAGATGAATCAGTTCATAATGTATATGATGTGTTGGAGAATGGTACTTTGGATGTGGATAGATTAACTAAATTATTGCCCGAGGAATATGCAACTCATATTATGGAGAAGTTAAAGCCTCCAATAATGCAAGAAGAATTAGATATGCTATATTGGATGTTGGAGACTCGAGGGCAGTTTATTGTTTAATCTGCCTGAGATTATTTGAGAAGAAGAAATGAACCGAGGATGACATAAAAGATGATATGGGTGAAAGGCTTACCTGTTAAAATCTCATTCTTTATGTGGAAGGTTTGGAGAGCAAAACTATCTTTGGATGATTTCATGAGAAGGCTGGGTTATTGTATGCCTTCAAAGTGTTGTTGTTATGTTCAACCTAGGCAAGAATCATTGGAATTTGTTCTTCACGTCTGAGGCTGCTAAATGTGTGTGGAATTATTTCCTATCGAGGGTAGGTATATCTTTGGAAGGACTTTCATTGCACCAAGAAATCACTAGATATCGTATTGCTCGGGTTTGTCATCCATTGAAGTCTATTATGCAAGCTTTACCTTCATGTATAGTTTGAGAGTTGCGGAAGAGAAGGAACTACTTAAAATATGGGGAGGCAGTGATAATTAGTAGAGGTATTTACCAAGTTTCAACCACTTTACAAGCACTGGTATGTGTAATAAAGCCAAGCCTACGTAATGTTCCTTATAAGTGGCAGGAGTTGATTTCCATGATGGAAAAATATACTCTACGATTGAAGTATGAGAAGGTGATATGAGAGTTTCCTATGGAAGGGTGGATCAAAATCAACATTGATGGATAATCTAGGGGTAATCCTTAAAGGGGCTATAGGATTTTGTCTAAGGGATGAATATGGAGATGTCATATATGCTGCAGCAAGTGAGATTGATGAGGTTACAAATACAGAGGCAGAAACTTTGGTAATCCTGGAAGCATTGAGATATAGTAGGTTGCATCAATATCATCAGATTTGGCTCCAAACCGATTCAATGTTGCTTAAAAATACAATAGAGGGTTCATAGAAATCTCCTTGGTGTATTGTGGATCAGTTGGAGGAGATTAATAGGTTGTTGAATGATTGTAGTAATATGGTGTCACACATATATAGGGAGGGGAACAAACTAGCGGATCACCTTGCCAACTATGCACTGAATGTGGGAGATTTTGAATGCCATGAATTTTGGGAGATGGTTGTACAAGGAAGAAGGATAGTGAATGGTGAAAAGCTCCAATGTCCATATTTAAGGGTGAAAGTTGTAAAACATTAAGGAGTAATGAGGGAAGGTGGAGTAGAGAGGGGGAGAATTCATTAGATCATCATGTACAAATCCTTTGGGAGGAGTACATGGTGATCATTTTTTTATACTAACCTTGTGTTCTTTTTTACAGGAGACGTTATTGTATTCATGCCTTACCATTTATTAAGACTTCTATGTGTGGTATTAGCACTATGTACTCATTCCCTTGAAGGAGGAAAGATGGCATGCACAATCTGAAACAAAGGAGGCAAATGAACATTCATAGCATGCAACAAGTTTGGCAAAGTGATATATTGTCATAGGCTTGGGTGTTGGAGGCACAACAACAAAGGCAAGAAACATTAGCAGCCCAGCGAGCTTCACAGCATGCCTAGCACGACCAATAGCAACCTCAACCACCAAGCGACGCCAAGAAATGCCCTATCTGCACCTCGCTAATACCTGGAGACGCGCACGGTTTATCATTGGTGTAAACCTGGGCTAGCACGTCCAGTAGCAAGACAACTCCCATGTGTCGCAAAGGATTTCGCCAGGTCTACCCGACGACCCAAGGGTAGACGCCATCTCCAGCACGCTTTTCACCTGGCGACGCACAGTCCCCTTCTCAGGAGGAACCTAGTGATGCACATCCATTTTCACACGTTACATAACGTTAGGCATTGTTGGACAACTAGTTATTGGCAACATTTTTCAGGAGCTTTGGATGTAAAATGGGGGAAGCAAATGTCTAGAGCTTTACAAGAAGGTATACATACAAAGTTTGCAAGAAATATTCCAAGAATTCCCGCAAAATTATTGCAAAGATAGTGCAATTGTACATTCATGGACAATGCATTATTTCAACATATTGCTATATACAGTGGCTATTTTGTTGCAAGGAAGTGGGCTACTGGTGCAACCATTGGAACTGGACAGTGGCTAGCAATGAAGAAGGCTATTATGGGAAGAACTGGGCAGATGCCATTCATGATAGAGGCTATTTGTGCAACAAGGGGATTCTCAAGCGAACATTAAGATTAACGGGCTTCATGGGCTAGTTTTCATTTATAAATGCTACATTAGATCTCATGTGCTATCATTGTTGAGTATGTTATTCAATTTTGATAATAGGTCATATGTAGTATTGCAAAGTTTATTTTTTCATTTCGTTTCATGGCATTTTGTTTTTCTTAATTTTATTATACATATAAAATTAGCCCTAGGCTCTGCCTAGTGGATTGTTAAAAGAAAAGAGTACACCACAAATAGTACCCAGTAAATATCAAGACCAACCTTAGTGGAGTAGTGACGAGGTTCTAATTAAGACACTCACTAGACATAAAACTTGTGCAGAATAACAATATAAAGCTAACAACGAAAAGCGAAATCAATAAATGGCAATAAGGAGTAAACATGTGATAACACAAAAAGTTAACCCAAACATAGTTAAAATACAATTGAATCAATTAAGGAAAAATAATGACAGTTCAAATCCTCAAGCCATTCCAACACAAGATTTACAATAAGAATCACCCCGAGGTACCATAACTCATAATCACAAATCACAAGTTATCCTTATGACACCGCGTGAGCTTCACATTTTAAAATGGTTTCACGCGCATAAGCCCCCTTATCTCGCCGCGTGTGCTCACATTGAAGTATTTTCCTCACTAGAAACACACACATAAAATCTCTTATCTCGCCGCATACGTATCAATACACACCACCTTTATGCTGCTGCATGCGCATTTCATCACAACACAACAATCATCTCGTACCACACGTGCTTATATGCCACAACATTGTCCAACAACAATACCAATGTCAATACAGTACATAACCACGACACAACAATAATGATTACAAGAATTACAACAACAATACAATGAAAATGAGGAAAATAATGAAATGGGTTCCATATAACAAGAACCTCAGTTCAAGGCATATTATTAGTCTAAGAGTCTAATCCGGTCATTTACCATACATAAGCCCGTGTACACACTCGTCACCTCATATACACGTGTTTTCACATAGTACATATAATATAATTAGACCAAATCCTAAGAAAACGTTTCACCCACACAAAGTTAGGCAAGATACTTACCTCAATTAGGCTAAATCAATACTCTAAAAGTGTTTTTCCTTTAAAATTCACATTCGCACGGCTCAAATCTAGCAAAAAATAACTAAATAATATCAAACAATGCAAAAGAAACTAATTTCGATTAATAAAATTAAGATCTTACAAAATTCTCTAAAAGTTAACAAAAGTCAACCCCGTGATTGCCAGTCAAAATTCGAGTCGAAGGGTAGATCTCGACTATCCATAATCTCATGAGTCCATATATGTGTTTTATTTCCAAATCCTATTCCTATTCGACTCTCAAATATTAAATTTTTATTTTTCGAAACATAATAAAAAGTTCCCAAAATTCTCCTCATTTCTCATGAATTAGATGTTAAATATAATAAAAAACCATGTTATGTATTTTAAAAAAGGGATCAAAATCGCTTACCCAATATCTGTGTATGAAAATCTCCTCCGAAAATCACCTTCCACCGAGTCCAGCGCTAAAAAATGTGATAAATGAGACTAAGTCCCAAAATCTCAACCTTTTGTTCAGCTGCGGATCTCGCAAATGCGATATTTGCGAAACCCTCAAATGCGACAAATGCATCACAAATGCGATGCTTGACATACCTAGAGAATATTGCAAATGCGACCCTAACTTCGCATTTGCGAAGTCAATTCCCCTCGCGAAAGTGGCACTTTGGTCGCGAAAGCGAACAACTCTCAGCCCAATCCCTTTTCTCATTTGCGAGGCTAACTTCGACTGCCCCCTTTGTAAATGCGAACTAGTGCTCGCATTTGCTATAATTACAGCACCAACACCAACACCAATTGTCGAGAACAAGCCCAAACCAATCTAAAACACGTCTGAAACTTACTTGAGGCACTGGGGCTTCACACCAAACATCCACACAAGTCTAAAAATATTATACAAACTCGCTTGCATGATCAAAACACCAAGATAACATTCGGAACCATGGATCGGACACCAAAACACATGAAAATTACAATGAAACTCAAGAATTTCTAGAAACACAACCATACATCCGGTTCCTACCAAACCAACTCGGAATGACACAAAATATTGAAGACAAATTCCAAATGACTAAACAAACCTACTCTAAGTCCTAAAACAAAAATCGGAACCTGATAGCCATAAAGTCAAACCATTGTAAAACTTTGGAAATTTTTAAACCATCAAATTGCCAACTTTCGGTAATACAAGCCAAATCAACCTAGGAGACTCCGAATCCAATTCGGGGCATACGCCTAAGTGCAATACCACCATAAAAACCTATTGGGACCATAAAAATAGCATTCTGGAATTGTTTCAATAAAATTCAAACATCGGTTAATATTTCCAACTTAAGCTTCTAAACTAAGAACCAATTGATCCAATTCAGCCCAAAATCTCCCCCGAAACGAAACCAAACATTACAATTTAAGAGGGGTCGTTATCACTACCCCATTCTTAAACAAATGTACATCCTTGAATGAGAATAGAGACATATATGAAGTGCCAAAAAGTTGAGGATAACGGCTCCACATATCATGCTTAGTCTCCCAAGTCTCATCCTTGACTGGTTGACCTCTCCATTGGACCTTCACCGACACAATGTTCTTTCACCTCAACTTCAGGACTGCCTATCCAAAATAGCCACCGGCTCCTCAACATAAGTCAAATCCTATTTTATCTAACACATGATATGAATCACTATAATACTTCTAGAGCCTAAAAATATGGAACACCGGGTAAACTCCCGATAAGCTGGGTGGAAATGCGAGTCTATAGGCCACCTCACCCACTCTCTCAAGGATCTCAAAAGTACCAATATATGTAGGGGCTCAACTTTCCCTTATTCCAGAACCTTATCATATCCTTCATGGGTGAAACACTAAGAAAAACCCTCTCACCTATCATGAATTCCACATAGCGAGCCCTTGTATCTGCATAACTCTTCTACCTAGAATGCGTTGTACGAAGCTAATCCTAAATCAAATTCACCTTCTCCTAAGAATCGCGAACCAAATCAGTGACCAACAACCTATCTTTCCCAAGCTCAAACCAACCAACTAGAGAACAACACCGCCTCCTATATCAGGCCTCGTAAAGAGTCGTTTGAATGCCTGATGGATAAGTATTGTTGTAGGCGAACTCTGCTAGCGGCAGAAACTGATCCCATGAACCCTTGGAATCAATAACACAGGCACCTAACATGTCCTCCAAGATCTGAATAGTGCGCTCGGATTGCCCGTCCATCTAAGGATGAAATGTTATACTCAACTCAACCTGTGTGCCCAAATCATGCTGCATGGCTCTCTAAAAATGCGATATGAAGTGCGTGCCTCGATCTGAGATAATAGAAACTGGCACACCATAAAAGCGAACAATCTCACGAAGACAAATTCGAGCCAGCTGCTCTAAAGAGTAGGTAATCATGACTGGATAAAGTGTGCAGACTTGGTCAACCTGTCCATAATAACCCACATAGTGTAGAATCTCCTAAATGTCCATGAAAGTCCAACTTCAAAATCCATAGTGATACGCTCCCACTTCCACTCTGGAATATCACGCCTCTAAAGTAAACCACACGGTCTGATGCTCGTACATCTTCTGCTGACAGTTTAAAAACCAAGCCACATACACCGCAATATCTTTTTTCATTCTTCTCTACCAATAGTGCTGACTCAAGTCCCAGTACATCTTCGCGGCACCCAGATGAATCGAATATTGTGAGCTATGGGCCTCTTCAAGTATCAACTCATGCAACCTATCCATATTCAGAACACAGATCCGACCCTACATCCTTCAATACCCCATCATCACCAATAGTCACCTCCTTGGCATCATCGTGCTGCACCATGTCCTTAAGGACAAGAAAATAGGGATCATCATATTGATACACATTAATATGCTCAAAGAAACAAATATGTGCAACCACGCAAGCAAGAACCCGATTAAGCTCCAAAATATCTAACCTCACAAACTTGTTGGCCAAGCCTGAACATCCAAAGCTAACGGTCTCTCCCTACCGGGAATAAAAGCAAGACTCCCCGTGCTCTCAGCCTTCCTACTCAAAGAATCAGCCACCACATTGGCCTTCCCGGGATGATAAAGAATAGTGATATCATAATTTAGTCGCTCTAACCACCCCATTTGCCTCATATGCTTCTGAAATCTCTCCATACACTCATTAGACCACCAGAATAGGGCACCCTTCTAGGTCAGTCTAGTCAAAAGAGTTGAGAATGATGAAAAACCCTCTACGAAACGATGATAATACCTAGCCAAGCCTAGAAAACCCCAAATCTTAATAGTGGTAGAAGGTCAGGGCCAGCTCTAATATGCCTCAATCTTCTTCGTATCCACCTTAATACTCTCATTGGACACCACGTGGCCCAAGAATTCCACTAAGTCAAGCCACGACTCGCACTTAAAGAATTTAGAATATAACTTCCTCTACCTCAAAGTCAGGAGCATGATCCTGAATTGTTGCTCATGATCATCCTGGTTGCGAGAATACACCAAGATGTCATCAATGAACACGATAAGGAATGAATCAAGATACGCTAGAACACGTTGTTCATCAAGTGCATGAAAGCTCCCGGGGCATTTGTCGGTCCAAAAGACATCACCAGAAACTCATAGCATCTATAACAGGTCCTAAAGGTCGTCTTCTGAATATCTAAAGCCCGGATCTTCAACTGATGATACCCTTATATCAAGTCAATTGTCGAGAATACATTAACACCCTGTAGTTGATCAAACAAATCATCAATACGTGGTCTTGTTCTTGACTTTAACCTTATTCAACTGCCTGTAGTCAATGCACATCCTCATAGAGCCATATTTCTTCTTTACAAATAGAATGGGAGCACCCCAAGGTGAGACACCCGATCTGATAAAACCCATATCAAGCAACTCTGGAGTTATTCCTTTAATTCCTTCAATTCCATTAATTTCATGTGATATGGTAGAATAGAGTGGTTGAGTGCTTGACACCAGGTCAATACTAGTATCCCTATCGAGTAACATGCCTAATAGGTCTTCTGGAAACACATTTGAATAATCTCTCACTATCGGAACTAACTTAACAGTAGGAGTATCAACACTAGCATCCCTCACAAAGGCTAAGTATGCCAAACACCCCTTCTCAACCATTTTTTGTGCCTTCAGAAAGGATACCACGCTTCTCGGAACATGACCCAATGTACCACTCCATTATAACCTCATCAACCATAGCATAGCCAACATCACTATCTTAACATGACAATTTAGAATAGTGTATTATGGTGACAACCAGTCCATGCTTAGTATCGCATCAAAATCTATCATATTAAGTAGCAGGAGTTCTACCCTAGTCTCATATCCCCCGATGGTGACCAAACACGATCGATAAACACGGCCTACTACAATAGAATCCCCAAAAGGCATAGACACATAAATAGGGGTACTCAATGAATCTCGAGACATATCTAGATATGAAGCAAAGCAAGATGATAGATACGAATAACTGAAGCCCGTATAAAAAAATATTGATGAATTTCTATGAAAAACAGGAACAATACCTGTGATAATGGAATCTAATGCCACAGCCTCAGTCCTACCAAGAAAGGCATAACAATGGGACTGGCCTCCCCCTCTAGGACGCCCTTTACTTGCATGTCCTCTACCATTAGCTGGTTTTGCAGGTGGTGTAGCAACTCGCACAACCATTATAGCATGCGTACCTTATGGAGGCCCACCCCTCCAAAGCCCGAGACAATCTCTCACTATGTGCCTAGTATCACTACATCCAAAACAACCTCTATGCGTGTATGGTTGCTGACACTGAGTCTTACCCGGTCAGCTAGAATATTTGTTGTTAGCACCCTATATAGGAGGTGCATTGGAAGATGGCTATCCAAAATTAGTACTCTGAGGTCCCTAAATAGATGGAACACAACAAGTGACTTGAAGTGCAGACTGAGCTGGCCGAATGATAGAATTTCTCCATGACAGGCTGAAACTGTAGAGCAAAAACCACTAAATCCTCCAAAGTCTCGAGGTTTTTTGGCCTCTCTATACCCTCTCTCCTGGTCATAGATACACTTCAACCTCCTAACATTCTCCATAACCTGCTGAAATAAAGTATTAGTCTCCAATTCTCGTGCCATCTCGAATCTGAGACTATAATTTTGCCCCTCAATAAATCTACAAACTCTCTTTCTGACTGTAGAAATCAAGGCAGGTGCATGACAAGATAAATCAGTAAACCGCATGACATAATCAGACACCTTCATAGTTCCTTGGCGTAACTACTCGAACTCCTTGCGCAATGCATCCTGGGGGTCTATGGAACGAAATACCCTAAAAACAAATTAGTGAATTGAGCCCAAGTAAGTGGCACTGCATCAAATGGCCTAATCTCTTCATAAGCCTAGCACCATCTGTACGCTAACCCTGTCAGCTGGAAAGTAGTAGTCGACCTCGCTCATCTCAACCTTGCCCACAGTGCGCAGAATACGATGACACTGATCTAGAAAACCTTATGCATCCTCAGAAACTGCACCACTAAAGTTGGAGGAAAATACTTTTTGAACCTCTCAAGTCTCTTCTGGTCCTCCTCTAATGCCAGTAGCCTAACCTCAGACTGAACCGTGATCACAGGTTGTACCGGTATAACATCCGAAACCAGGTCAACATGAGCCCACTTCTCCAGAGCATGGGTAGTGAGAGTTTGAGCTCCTCCTTCAACATGAAAAGTAGTTGGTGTAACTAGGATCAATCTTGCATGAGCCAAAGTACTAAACATGCTCAGAAAACGCACCAAAGTCTCGTGAAGTCCTGGGGCTGCAACAAGAGCCTCGGGTGCATGCTGCTCAATCAAAGTTACTGGTGGCCCCTCAGTCGCGACCCTAGCACGACCCCTAGCTACAACACGTGCTCCGCCTCTAACTCGGCATCTGCCTAGTACTCTAGCAACACCAATAGCGGGGGAAACATCGTAAGTAACTAAAGCTCGTGTCCTCACCATTTGTGAGAGAATATAAAGACAAAGGTTCAAATTGTGAAATCAATAAATTCGCACGATAAAGAATGAAAGAAGTGGAATTTCCAAATAGATGCATAGCCTCTCAAAGATAAGTACAGACGTCTCAGTACCGATCTGCAAGACTCTACTAAACTAGCTTATGACTCGTACAACTTATGAACCTAGAGCTCTATACTTTTCACGACCCCAAATCCCACCTTGAGGATCGTGATGACACCTAATTTCTAGAACTAGTTAAGCCTAACACATGATGGGATTAACAGACTAAATCCATTTAATCATGAAATAAAAGCTGATAAAATAACATAACATAGCTGAAAGTGAACAATAACTATATATTCCTAAAATCGGTAGTACAGAGTAATAAGCTCTACTAAGAGTACACTAGAATCTCAAAAATACATCACTATTTTGTAATAAAAATAACATTAATAAGTTAACAAAAGGTAACTCTGAGGCTTGTGAGCAGAATGGTAGGTATACCTTGAGGTATCCATGATATCTAGCTCAACATACTAGTGTTCAGCTTGATCCGAGGTACTTGGATCTGCACAAAAATATACATAAGCATAGTATGAGTACACCACAAATGGTACCTAGTAAGTATCAATACTAACCTCGATGGAGTAGCGACGGGGTTCAATTCAGGACACTCACTAGACATAAAAACTGTGCAAAATTAATATAAAGATAACAACAAAAAGAGGAATTAATAAATGGAAACAAGGAGTAAAATGTGATATCACATCAAATTAACCCAAACATAGTGAAAATATAAATGAATCAATTAAAGGAAAAATAATGACAATTCAAATCCTCAAGTCGTTCCAATACAAGATCTACAATAAGAATCACCCCGAGGTACTACACCTCGTAATCACAAATCACAAATCATCCTTATGCCGCCGCGTGAGTTTCACATTTAAAATATTTTTCCAAAATAGCTTCACGCGCATAAGACCCATTATCTCGCCGCGTGTTCTTACAATGAAGTATTTCTCCTTACTAGCAACATGCGCATAAAACACCCTTATTTCGCCGCATGCACATCAATATACACATCACCTTTATGTCGTTACATGCACATCTAATCAAAACACAACAACCATCTTGCACCACACATGCTTATATGCCACAATATTGTCCAACAACAATACCAATATCAAAATAGTACATAGGCTACAACTCAACAACAATGATTATAAGAATTACAACAACACAATGAAACAGAGGATAACTCAACAATAAAATGGGTTCCATATAACAACAACTTCAGTTCAAGGCATATTAATAGCTTAAGAGTCTAATCCGGTCAATTACCATACATAAACCTGTGTACACACTCGTCACGTCCTGTACATGTCTTTTTACATAGTACAAATAATACAATTAGACCAAATACTAAGAAAATGTTTCTCCCACACAAAGTTAAACAAGATATTTAACGCAATTAGGCTAAATAAATATTCTAAAAGTGCTTTTCCTTTAAAAATCATCTCTGCACGGCTCAAATCTATCCAAAAATAACTTAATAATATCCAAAAATGCACGAGAAACTATTATTTTATTAATAAAGATCTTTACAAAATTTTCCAAAAGTCAACCCCGGATGCGCCCGATCAAAACCAAAATCGAAGGGTAGATCTCAACTATCCATAACACCACAAGTATGTGTGTATATATATATATATATATATATATGTGTGTGTGTGTGTGTGTGTGTGTGTGTGTGTGTGTGTGTGTGTGTGTGTTATTTTCAAATTCGAGTCAAATTTCACTTTCAAATTTCTATTTTTGAAACATAGACAAAATTCCCAAAAAATTCTCTTCAATTCTCATGATTTTGATGTTAAATCTCATAAACAATCATATTTTATAATTAATAAAATGGTTCAAAATTACTTACCCAATAGTTGTGTATAAAAATCTCCTCATAAAATTTCCTCCCACCGAGTCTAGGGCTCAAAAATTTAATAAATGAGACTAAGTCTCGAAATCCCAACCTTTTGCTCCATTGTGGATCTCGCAAATGCGAAATTTGTGAACCCTGCAAATGCGATGCCTGATAGAACCAGGGAATATCGCAAATTCAACCCTGACTTCACATTTGTGAAGCCAGTTCCCCTTGCAAAAGTGGCCCTTTGATCGCAAAAGCTAACAATACCCGACCAAATCCCTCTTCGCATTTACGAGGCTGGCTTTGCATTTGCGAAGCTGCAACCCACAATCCCCTTTGAAAATCTGATGTGCAATTTCGCAAATGCGACTCTCGCTAATGCGAACTGGTTCTAACATTTGTGATAACTGCAGCACCAGCACGCCAGCTATTGAGAACAAGCCTAAACCAATCCGAAATGCGTCCGAAACTCACTTGAGCCCCATGGATCCACACCAAACATCCATACAAGTCTAAAAATATTATACGAACTTTGTCATGCGTTCAAAATACCAATATAACATCGAGAACCACGAATCGGACATCAAAATACATGAAAACTATAATGAAACTCAAGAATTTCTAGAAACACAATCATTCGTCTGATTCCTACTAAACCGATTCAATGACACAAAATTTTGCAAAAAAGTTCCACATGAAAAAAGCGGACCTCTTCCAAGTCCCAAAACAAAAATTCAAACCCAATAACCATATAATCAAACCATGGTCAAACTTAGAAAATTTCTAAACTTTCAAATTGCCAGCTTTCGGCAAAACAAGCAAAATAAACCTAGGAGCCCCAGAATTCAATTTTGGGAATACGCGTAAGTCTAAATACATCATACGTACCTATTGGGACCATCAAAATATTATAATGAGGTCATTTTTACAAAAGTCAAATATCGGTCAACATTTCCAACTTAAGCTTCTAAACTAAGAATCAATTGATCCAATTCAATCCAAAACTTCCCTGAAACGATACCAGCATCCCTCAAGTCATACAATCATGAATGCACATACGAAAAGTTTCAAAAGGGATAGCAAGGCTCAAATCTATTAAATGATTGTTTGGGTCATTACACGAAGCGATATAAGTTTGAACAGAATCAAATCCTTTTATCTGAATCAAAGCCTTATTCTTCTCTGTAATCTTTCTATTCATTTGATTTTAGGAATTGTTTTGAGTGATCCAAATTTTTTCTTCTGATTTTTGGGGTTTCTCTGATTTTCTTTTTCACATGTAATGCTATCAACTAAGTTGGCTAGGCTTTATTTGGAAGATGAATGAAGAAGTGTGATACAACCATGGTTATATGCTACTGATGTTGACAACTTGGACCTCTAGAAACCAAGGTAGAAGATATTGAGTGTGTCGAAAATATGGGGTACTTAGAAGATTCATGAATTTTTGTAATTTAGTTGAAGCTTTAATTAATTGAACTTTGATTAATTTTTTTATTTTCATCATTATAGGGTCTAAGATCTTGTATTTTTTGTCGTTGGAGGGACACTGAAATAGATCCAACATCAAAATTTATTATTTCTAAACTGGTGGAGAAAATTGATGAGTGTATTGGAAGTTTATGATATTGTTGAGAAGTCTAAGGAAAAAACAAGTGGAAAGAAGATAGAGATACAATAGGAGAAGTTGGAGGGAGAGATTGAGAATATTAAAGAAAGGGAGAAGAAGTGGAGATTGGTTAAGTCAAAGATTAGAAAAAGTACTTCAGTTTTTGTATTGTGTGTGTCACACCTCCTTTTGGCGCTACTGCACCCCGCGAAGGGTGTAATAGAGGGAGTTTTTTTAATTAAAGTACAATCGAAACGGAATTTATTATTAAGAGTTGTAATCGCCACTTGAGAGATTTATGGTGTCCCAAGTCACTGGTTTGAATCCCGAATCGAGGAAAAAATTGATTCCATATTACAGTCTACGAATCAGAAATCCGGATAAGGAATTCTGTTAACCCGAGAGAAGGTGTTAGGCATTCCCGAGTTCCGTGATTCTAGCACGGTCGCTCAACTGTTATATCCGGCTTAATTATCTGATTTTAGTACATGCTCAAACCTATATGCATTTTTACCTTTTAACCGCCTTTGATTATCATTATTTTATAAGAATTGCAACGTCGTAAAAACACATCTTAAACCACATCACATCAATGTACCCGTGATTATTGATATATTTCGACTCCATTGAGATTTGGATTTGGGTCACATAAATGTGTACCTGGGTTTAAGAAGGTAAGAATTATTAAAATACGTGCCTAAAGAGTCTGGCGCGTTATTATTTTAGAAAGGCCGTGAAATTCGCTAAATGGCCCGTCCCAAAATCTAAGTATTTTTATATATACAATTAATGAGGGCCCCGCAGTTTGTGCGTTTTAATTGGCGAGGCTCGTCTCATTCTTTATTTAAGGATATCCTAAAGTAACTATGATTTTTCTACCGATTTTTGTCTCTAATAATAAAAGGAGAAGTCCTAATTACCTGATACGAATTTGTGCCATACTAATTATGCATTGATACCTTTGAGCTCAGCCCAAATTAACGGACTAAATGGGCTTGCCATAAGATAAACCCAACTGGCATCATTTTTGAAATTGAATCTCGTGGGCCTGCGGATGAATGGAGGCCCAAACGCTGGAGACATGACTCAATATCGAGTCTTAGTGGATGCAAAAAAATAATAATTAAGGCAATTTCAAAAGTCCACTTAATTCCAAAATATACTAAACAATTTTGATGCAGTCACAGAATGTGTTCGAGCTTGAGTAATAGAAATCAAACAAGTTTGTCATAGCTTTTAACTCAAACCCTATTCACCTATTCATTAGCAATTTCCTACTTGTTATTAAAGATGAAGTTGAGTTGAAAACCACAGTAGTAACCACCCAATATGCAAGACATTACTTCACATTATCATGACTATACTATCATCCAACATTCCGAGTCAGGTGCCAATTCTACTGATGAACTTGTATAATTATACACAAAGGCTTGTGGACTACTTTTGATTCACTTTCGACTATTAATACATGAATTCTAACTTTAATAGTTAAACTAGGCAATATCAGAACCAAAACCATTAGGACAGTTTAATCAGTCCAACAATATGTTCAACTTATACAATCGTACTAAATTAACTACTATTCATGCCATTAACAATATGAATCCATCGTAATTTAAAATTGTTCTTAATTTAACTATCATAAACAACTTAATCATATAATGCTAAACAGACAGGAATACTAAGATAGTAGGAATAGCTTCATCAGAAGTGTGGCTTCTATTTATTCATGTTTTCAACAGGTACTGATGCGTCAACAGGGCTCAAAGTGTGTACTTGGAAATTGAATTACAACAGGAGAAGGGAGATCAGCAGCAGATAGGTAGCAGAGAGCAAGCAACCAGCATCAATAACACAGCAACAACACCAAATCGAAACCCAATTTCAAACCCCAATAACACTTGACTAACATCCCAGAATCAGTTTGTAAACCAACAGCAACACAAACAATCCAGAAAAATCCAGTGAAGTCAAACCAGAAATACCAATAGCAATACCAAACAAACGGACTCAACCAAGAGATGCAATGAAAACAGTGTGTTTTTCTGATTTCTGTTCTTTAAACACTAAAAGAAGAACAATTCTCACGATCCTCACTCTTTTCTGATTTTCAGTAGTAAAAGAGGACCAAAACTCTCCAGCTTTTTTAGCCTGTTTCTCTTTTTAGTTCTCACAGTATATTCTTATCTGTGTATGTGTGTGTCTCCCCCTTTGTGTATGGCAGAAAATGTCTCCAAAAAAGAACCCCCTCTCTCAGAATGTATCTCCTTATTATATATCCTCTCCAAATCTTTTCTTTTTTCTGATTTTAGGCATTAGTGGACAATTAACTAACTTATTTTAGGCCTTAAATCCAGAAAGGTTGTCTTCCACTATTAGTTGTCTTTTTACTATTCAATCCCACTAACATTTGCCTCAATTCAATCCTTTTAGCAGCCCCTTTTCAAATTTAAATTAATCCCTGAATTATCCCTCTGTTAATCCTAAGGTCAGACTGCCCATTTTTACCCCTCTGAATACCCATGTTATTACCCTTGAAATCCCCTAGGAGTTAACTGTCCAATCCTGAGCTCTGTGACTACTACCCTGATCCCCTTCAAACTGTAACAGACCCACAACTATATCCAATTCCTAAATGATTATCAAGAATGGAAGATAATAGTTAATAGACCAACCAACTAAAACTGAGGTGCATAAGTCTGTACAAACCAGAAAATAAACCAATCAAACAGGCTACAGACAACATTAACGCATCATAACAAAAATAGAACACATGAACATTAAAATTCACTAAATGAGAATAAGCTGCAATCATATGCAAAAACATGGTAAATAACAATGAGAAAGGGAAATTGAAACAATTTGAAACAAATGATACCAACATGTTTATTTCAACACAGAATTAAAATAGAAAAGAAACAGGAAGGTAAACCTACTGAAATGAACCAAAAATTAAACTATTATCATGTTAATCTAACATTCAAACATAACAGACTAATCGACGACACTTATTCAATCGATTACACAAATTATAACATATAATTATCAGTAATCAGAAAAGTTGGACCAAATAAAAGGTCTAATAGAGGAGAAAGGGACAAGCGACAAACTAAACGAAAGATCAATTAAACAAAACACAACTGAGCCCAAACGTATAAACAACAATCATAGAACAGGGGAGGAGAGGAAATACCTCAAAAAACAGAAGCCAAACGAACCTCGATCAGTCGAAGTCTTGACTCGAGCTTTTGAGGCCAAAACGGACCTTAATCGAATGTTCTTGACTAAGAACACTTGACTAAGGTCAGTGGTGACCTCAAATTCTTTTGGGTTCTTCTAGGGTTCGTCCAGTTCTAGCTTGATTTGAGCAAAACTATATGGGCTTAAGGACGAGGGTGGCCTGGTGGTTCAGTGGTGTAGCTTTGGGAAGGTTTAGGGTTGGCGCCGCCACCAAGGGATTTTGTGGCGATGCTAGGGTTCTTGATTGTAATTTGATATTAGAGGAAGGGGGTTGGGATTCGAAGGAAACTAATGGGGTTTTAGGGATGGAGGTGGTTTAGTGGTCAACGGGTTTAAGTTTGGTGGCCATCGGAGAAAATGAAGTTTTGACCGCTTCTTCGATTGGAGATTCGAGGAGTTCTGGGGCGATTCGAAGTTAGCTATTATGATGGTTGGAACGGGGAGGTTGAGGGGAGTTCATGGTGTAAAAATGGGGGTCATTGGACCACCGGAACCGCCGTGAGGTTATTTCCGGTGGCGGAGGGCGGTGGTTGAAGGCAGAGGCTACTGGGACTGTCTCTAGGTTAGAGACGAAGGCTGGGGGGTATGGCTTAGGGGGTGTGGGGTGAGGTTTTAGGAATATATAGTTAAGTGAAGATTAAATCCAAACCGTTCGATCAAGTGATATCGACGGCTTGGATCAATCATCTTGAGGGGAACGGTATCGTTTGGGAAATGATGGGGGCGGATGGGTTTGGGGAATGGGTCGAGTTGGTGAAACGGGTTGGTAGATGGGATAAGGGCCATTGGATTGATGTGGATTGAACGGCTGAGATTTAATGCGACTAAACGACATCGTTTGGACGTCTCTGAGATTGGCTGGCTTTGACCGGGTAAAGACAGTGTTTTGGGCCTGGAGTTTGGTAAATTAAAACGGCCTAGTCCAATTTTCTTCCTATTTTTGTTATTTTCTTCATTTTCTCTAATTAATAAGACCAAAATTCTAACTTAATAAAATCAAAACTTAATTAAAATGCTAATTAATTCCTAATAATTATTATCACACAATATTAAATACCAATTAAAAGTAAGCTCACACAATTTAGACATTAAATGCCGAAAATGCAAAGTACATTATTTTTTGATTTTTCGTTTTTGTAAAGCACACTTAATTACTCACAATTGTAGAATTAAATCCTAAATGCAAATGCGACATATTTTTGTATTTTCATTAATTTAAACACACATAATCACGCACATACAAACGTAAGCAATTACCAAAAATATCACGAAAAATTCACAAAATGCACACAATAAAACATACAATTTTTGTTTTGATTTTGTGGGAGTAATTCATGTGAGGCAAAAATCACGTGCTCACAGCTGCCCCTCTTTGC
>MU725591.1:0-29272 GCA_026770625.1 Nicotiana glauca
CAAACGACGTCCGAATGACCTGAAAATTTGCAGACATATCCAAAATCACCTAACAAAGCTACTGCAACTGTCGGATTTCCATTATGACTCCCAGATCAAAATCTCACCTATAAACCGGATTCCGCCAAAATTCCAACTTCGCCAATTCAAGCCTATGTCTACACCGGACCTCCAAATTCAATTTTGATCGCTTCCCTAAGTCACAAATCACCTACCGAAGCTAACCGAACTACCGGAATTCACATCCGAGCTCTCTAACCACATAGTCAACTTCAAGTTGACTTTTCTGAAACAAGCTTCATTCTAAGAGGCTATATGCCTTATTTTCAACCAGAATCAATCCAAATTCACCCGATAGACTCTAATACTGATATAGAANGAGTTCCCAAAGTCAAGTCCTTTTCTATTGCTGCTATGGTGTTCTTGTAGATATAAAAGTGTCAGAAGACCTATTCCATTTACAAGTTATGTCCAATTCATGCTTAACCTTAGACAAGTCCTCCTCCAAAATTCTAACAAGTTCCTCCCTTTTATACAACTCATTTTTCACCTTTCCTAAATTTTCTTCTAATATGAGTTGTATGTTACTATCTAACTCTTTACATGTTCCTTGCTTCAGTTTTAGATTTTGATATCTATGTTCTAGAATATGTGTCAAGTACATGAACCTGGTTCTCAACACAATATTTTTATTTTTATTTTAGAAGCCTTATGTTCCAGATTCTTGCACTTTGCTTTCAAAATGGTACATTCTTTTATAATTGTTCCTTCTCATTATTCACATCTTCAGACTCATCAATTAATTCCAGCAGTAATTCTGATAGTCTCTCTTTAGACAAAAATTTAATCTTATATTTTAATTGAAAGATACTTACCTTAGGTTATTCATCATATTCTCCAATAGCCATTAGAGCTCATTCATCATCATCATCATCATCATCGTCCGATCTTTCAGGTGGGCTATCTCCCAGAGCACCAACCATTGCCTTGGTAGATCGTTTGTTGTTGCCTTTCTAGAGATGAACTTGTTCCTTCTTTCTGTTCCTTCATTCAGCTAGTTCCTTTTTCTATTCACTTTCCCACAAGGGACAGTTCTTGATCACATGATCAGACTTTCCATATCTATAACATCTATCGTTTTCTTGTTTCTCTAGAGCTCCTGCTTTGCTATAGCTATGAGCACGTGATTTTTGCCCTAAGCAAATTACTCCAAAAGTTTCAAATAAAATGATTTTATAATTTTTTTTTTGTTGAATTTTATGCTAATTGGTTGCATGATAATTCATAAAAAAATACAAAAGTATGCATTTGCATTTAGGAATTTAATTTCACATTTCTTAGTATTAATTAGTATTTTTGTTTTTGAACAAAATGTAAAGAAAATAACAAAAAAGAAAGGGGTCCATTTTGTATTTTTAATTGGTATTAGTTTGCATTTGTCTCTTTTAGGAATTAATTAGGAAATTTAATTTTAGTGCAATTTATTTGTGAGTTTTATTAGCATTTTATAAAATTAGAAAAGTATAAAGAAAAATGAAATGAAAAATAAATAAAAGGAAATACAAGAAACAAACAAAATAAAATAAAGAGAAAAACAATTGAAAAGGGGGGGGGGGGGCGCTGTCTCACAATAAAAATTAATTTGGGCTCATTTTATCGGATTTCTCTAGCCCAAACACCCTGGCCCAAACCAATTCCTTCCCCAGCCCCAAACAGGTAGCCCAAATCCAGCATCAGGCCAACAAATGATTAAAACGACGTAGTACCATGACCAAATACGTCGTTTTGTGTTAAAAATCAAGGGTAATCGTGGCCTTCCATTAACCTCCATCTGACGGCTCTCATTAACCCTAGTTCAATAAATAAAAATGTCTCAAAAACATCAGAACCCTAGAGACAGCCCCCCCTTTTCCTCGTATCTCACCGTTACCTCGCCGGAACCCCATCGCCTGCGAACGACACCATCTCTAACGAGCCCCAAATTAACACCCTTTGTTCCCCTTCTCATCCTCTACTCAAATCCGTCAATGGTTTCCTTCGAATCCTACTAGAACTCGTCGAATATAGGTTTAAAAGTTTTCCGGCCACGACGCCGGTTATGCCATTGACCACCAGAAAAATACCATAGATGCTCCTTCTTCTCCTTTTTCCAACCCTCATGGTCATTTCCCTCGAATCTTCCCCCATCTCATCGAATAATCAATTGAATATTTCCGGCCAAAACACAAAGTATGCCAAACAGTCCCAAATTAACACCCTGTGACTGCCTGAGCCTCCTCTACCTAATCCCTATATCCGTTTGTCTCGAATCCGCCTGGGTTTGCTCGAATCTTCATTTAAAATTTTCAGGCCAAAAACCCTAATTCAAAATCTTTGTGATTTCGGACCGTACTATCCCTAACCAAGTGTTTTCGTATGAAAACACATGATTGGAGATGTTACGTGTCAGGAATTTTGAAAGATTCGGACATTAATCGCTGGCCGGAGTTTTCTTTATCAGTGAGTTTTCTTTTCAATTTCTTTCTTTTTTTATGTGTTTGAATATCTGTGACGCAATTGTTTAGTTTTGCTCCCAGTGTGTTTTGAGTTTTAGACTTAGGTCGGATTAATTTTGGTTGTTCTGTTAATTGGCTTATATTAGGTTAATTCTGATTCTTCGTCTGGTTAGTTTAATTGTTAGGTATTGATTTAAATTGATTGGTTTAGTTGAATGTTCTTCCTGTAAATTCATTCTTCTTTAGGGATTCTTAGTTCAATTCTGTTTGATTCTCATCTAATTGAGTTAGTACTTTGTCAGTTTAATTGATATTCAGTGTTCATTGGCAAGATAATTAGCTTTAGGAGGATTGGATATAGTTGACTAGATTAGTTAGTAATTTTGAATGAATTCGAGGGCATTGTGGGTAATTGGTAAGCTACAGGAATGAGGTAGACTTAGCTAGAAGTCTACTCCCTAGGAGCTTCTAGATGGGGGGTTTTAGGTAATTTGCAAAAGATAAGTGTAGTAACTTGAGACACAAGTTAATAAATAGAGATATAAATAGAAATAAAAGGGGGTACTATTTAGAAAAGTAAAATATCTGAAACTCCCTCATTGTGCCTATAAAATGGCACTCTCATGCCTTGATGAAAAAGTTCTTTTTTTAGCCTTAAAAATTCCCTCCAAAATCCTTTTGATAAATCTGATCTTGCATTTCGAATTTCAGATCTAAAAAAATTCAAAATCTCCTTCTAGATCTTAGTTTTACATTAAAAATCCAAAAAAAAAAAAATAGAAAACAATAGAAAATCAAAATATTACTATTCCATTGGATAGCCTTAGCTTTCTGGATATTGAGTTGCATTTCCTGGTTATTATTTGCTTATTAAAGTTTGTTGAGCTTCATTGATTGGTATTCAAATGATTCTGGGATAATTTGAGTAATCTAGCTTGATTTCAACACATCTGTGGATCCTGTATTTGTTCTGGGTTCAAGTTTGGTATAATTTTGGGCTGTTGAATTCGAAATTACTGTTGTTAGCCCTTCTGCTTCGACTGACTCTTTTCCTTCATTATAATCTCAAATCCAGGTACATATCTAAAGTCTATCTCAATGTAATTCTCCTGATGGAAATGAAGCTGCAGTTTTTTCTGTTCTAAATCTTCTTCTGCTGTATTTGAGTATTTCTGTGTATGTTAGTATGATTTAGCTAATTGTTTAGTGTAGGTAAACATGATTGGAATTGGATTGTGTTATATGATGTTTACTGTAGTTTATAGATTTTGAATTTTTTATGTGAAGCATTAGCTGTAGAGTACTAAAGGAACTTAGCTGCTTGTTAGGGTGATAAAATAATTTGTGCAAATTGGAGTTGATCTCTTATGATGCGACTTTCATGGATTTGTAATTAACAGGAATTGGTACCTAGTGATTGCTTGCGTTTAATCTACTATGTTATGATTTTTTTTTTTTTAAGTCAAAATGCTCCTATTCATTTCATGAAGTAGTTTAGTTTCATGTAAATAATATTAAAATCAGTAGATAATTAGAATAGTGTGAATTTCTAGTTAATATAGGATTGATTATGAAAATTAAGTTCACAATCAGTGCTGAATAGTAAATCGTTTTATCAAATTACACAATTGTTTAAAATATGACATCATACTCAAGCTTAGAACAATTATCAGCTTTTTCTCTATTTTTTGCATTATCAACATTGATTGGATTTTGATTCATATGAATTGGAATTGTGGATTGGGCCAGTGTTGGTTAATGAAAGGCATTAAGGCCCAAGCCCTAGTGAAAAGAAGCGAATAAATATTTTGGCTGCCAAAGATGGGGGTTCGACCCCTCGATCTTCAGGTCCATTCGACCTGGGCTAATCTAAAATCTCTGCCCTATCGCCGAAATTCTTTGGCCGGCATACAATATATAGTGTGGGCCATTTTGAGCCCAAAACTTGATTCCTTCATGGATATAGACTGCCTAGCCCATCAGACCAAGTTATTTTTCTGTTTGGGCCAACTATTAGGCCCCAAAAATGTTAGAAATCAAATTACCCTTTATAAATTACATTAGGATAAAAGGGATTAACTCATAAATATAAAATTGGGTTTTAAATTAGGTAGCGGATTCAAGCTAAAAGGGTCTTCCCTTTTGTTTGAATTCGGACTTGAATTCGAGATCTGAATTTATATTCGTGAATTAATTAACTTTTTAGAGACAAATAATAAAAAATAGAAAATTTTAGTTTGCTTTAGGATTGGCCTTTTAATAATAAAAATGAGACGAGCCTCGCCAAATCAAATACACAATTGCGGGGCCCTCATTAATTACTTAATTCAAAAATACTTAGAATTTGAGACGGGCCGTTTAGCGAATTTTACGGCCTTCCCAAAAGATAATAACACGTTAGTCTCTTTAGACGCGATTTTAATAAATTACATTCCTAAATTCGGGTGTGCATTTCATGCGACCCAAATCCAAATCCGAAAACTTTGAATAAGAATGTGTCGAGGATCCGGGTGCATTTCATGTGACGTGATCCAAAAATACGTTCTTAAACGACGTTCACTTGCTTAAATAAAATAATAATTGACAAAAAGGGGTAAATAACTTTAAAATTGCACTATAGGTTGGAGCATGTAAAAAATTAGATTTTTAGCCATTTATAATAATTTAAGCGACCGTGCTAGAACCACGGGATCCGGGGGTGCCTAACACCTACCCACGGGTCAGCAGAATTCCTTACACAGAATTTCTGGTTCGCAGACTGCAATTGGGAAGTCGAAATTTTCCTCGATTTGGGATTTAAATTAAATCGGTGACTTGGTACACCAAAAGCCAATCCTATCCCAAGTGGCGATTCTAAAAATAAATAAATAATTCCAATTCGAATAATGTCACTTTAAATGGAAAAACTCCCTTATACATTATCCCTCGGGGTAGGTGTGTAAAAAAGGAGGTGTGACAGCTCTGGCGACTCTGCTGGGGACATGAACCCAGAATTCCGGTTCAAGGTTCAAAGAATTCGAGCTTAGTTTAATTATTATATTTGGCTTTATCTGATTTTTCTACATGTTCCATGCTATGTGTGCTAAATGTTTACCGCTTTTATATTTGCTTGAACTGTATATATAAACTGTCGCGAATCCCTTCCTCTTTCTGAGTCTTCTACATCATGGAGAAGGGTGCACTTCGTGTAGCTTCTATTCTGTTTAGAGTCTTTCCCAATTTAGAACGAGGTTTGGATAAGTTGCAAAGCCGGCGGAGCTTCTGTATCTCCGGTACGCTGCCTCCCCCTCGGCTCGAGTTGTCCGCTAGGGTAAGCCAGGTCTAGACCAATAAACCTACAGTTAAACCTAGAAGAACAATAAAATCATGTCGGATCCCTAGTAGGATGCTTGTTTGCATCATATGCATTTGACTTAGGGGACTCAACAGAGGGGTTGGGTCCGTCTAGGACAGGTGACCTGAATTGAAATGACCATCCTGATGCATCTTACGTGCTACTTGTATTTATTTGGCTCAGCTTTGCATGTTGACCGGCTTGTATACAATGAGTGAAAAAATTGTGAAAAATAGCAGTGTTAGGACTAAGGGAGGATAACCATCTGTTAGGAAAAACCCAATGCCCAAATAGTACCGAAATGTTGTCAGATTTTTGAAAAAATGAAAAGAAAAAGAGAAAAATATTTGGAAAAAAAATAGAAAGAAAATGGTTGTTCAAAATAGTTTTGATTTTGGCCAATCGGCCCGAACTACGCTGGTGTGATTCTCACCGGATGTGAGATACGTAGGCAACCCTTATCGGGTCCAACCACCCTTTTGCAAAAAATAGCCAAAAAATATCAAAATTTTAATTTTTTATCATAAATAAGTCAGGTGACGCCATTCTTGTTAAAATAAGCTGAATGTCCCCAAAAGGGCGCCGGAAGGCTGTTTTTGCAAGAATAGCCACCCTGAGTAATTTTTAAATGGTTTGCGGTCACAGCCTTAAAATCTTCCCCTCAGAAGTGCTGAAAGGTCGTATTCGCAAAACCAAATCCTTGTTTTGATTAAATAAAGAATTTTGCAAAAATAGCCAGTTTGTAAAAAATAAGTCATTAAAATTCTCTTTTTAAATAAACGTGCAGGATTACTTCAAGTAACATCGAGACCTTCTCAGTCCTGAGTGAGATCCCCTTGAAACTTCACATGTGGTGGCACGATCTAGGAAAAGGAAGCAGAGATACTGTAGTTAAAATTTTGGGCGGTCTCGTTGATCTAGTGAACATCAAACCGAGGAAAGATATCATTGAGGCACTAATACCATTTTGGGACCCGACCCGTGATGTATTCCGATTTTCAGAATTTGAAATCACAACTACATTAGAGGAGATTGCGGGATATGCGGGCCTCAACAGGAACCTTCGAGGAAGATACCCACTAGCACCACGACTGGTAACCCTTCATAGGTTTTTGGATTTATTGAACATTAGCCGGGATATTCAGGACCCGCATCTGGCAGAAGGGTGTTGTACATTGCATTTCCTATATCACCGGTATGGTAACCCAAAAGGTTTCGAGGATCTCAACACTGGCTTGACACATGCCGGAAATAAAGACAAATGGGAGGCTCGACGGGGATTAGCCTTTATGGTGGCCTTTCTGGGAGTGGTGGTTTGTCCGAGAAAAGATGGTCACATAGACCTTGGCCTGGTAGGGATGCTAGATGTTGCCATGAAAAAACCTACTAGCATAGTGGTTCCTCTGATTATAGCAAAAATGTACCGAGCTCAGACCAAATGTCGTGAAGGCGAGAAATTCTTTCAAGGTTGCAATTTTCTCTTACAGTTGTGGATGCAAGAACACCTCTGTCACCGCACAGGCTATATGAACTACGGTTTAACCGGGTTGAGTTGTATTGCAGAATTTGAGACCCGGGTGACAGGTATTGAGTTCCCTGAAAGAAATGAGGCCTGGTCATCATGCTTAAGATCCTTGACCGGAGATAAAGTTGAATGGGCTTATGGTTGGCTTCCCGTTACTAAAGCTATATACACATCAGCAGAGGTCCCCTATATTCTTTTGATGGGTATCCGAAGCATACAGCCTTATGCTCCTTACCAGGTTTTGCGACAATTTGGAAGATTCCAAATAGTGCATAATGATAAAGACCTGAGTGAGCAAGTTATTGAGTTGGGCCCGAAGGCTGCATTTCCTGAAGGTAGAATCCGAAAAATATGGAATGAGTGCCGGTTCCTTGAGCCAAAAACCATAATACAAGACCAAGCTAGAGGCGAGGTAGATCCCAAGTATCTGACATGGTTTGGCAAAAGATTTCAAATCTCAGAAAGACCCACTAAAAGACCGCACGTGCAGCAGTTTACCGATGGGGTCCAAGTTCAATGGGATTGGCAAGCAAAGGAGAAGGAGTACCGAGCTAAAATAGCACGATTAGAGCAACAGGTCCGGGACCTCCAATTCAACAAAAGTGTACCGGCTGTAGCCGACGAGGGTGATAAAAAGAAATTAGCTCAAGAGAAAGAAGTGCTCAAAGCCCAAATTAAACAAATGAAAATAGATGCCCGGAATCAAGAAAGAAGTCTATCTGATGAGAGTTTAATCAAAGGGTTAAGGAAACAAATTTCGGATTGCCAAGAAGAACTAGAAAAATCCGAGGGAAATATGGCAAGACTCCGGGCATAGTGAGCCAAAAGGACTGAAGAAAGAGCCCAGTTTGTGCAGAAAATGAGAAGAAACTATGAGGGGACCATCGCCAAGATGAAGGGAAAAATGAATACTATGGAAGAAAAGACAGCCCAGAGGGATAAAGAATTTCGAGTCGAGATGAACTAGTGCCATAGGTTAGTTACAGAGAGGGAAAAGGAAATTAAACTGCTACAAGATTTGCACTTCTAGGACACGCAGGTTCTAGAAGCTCGTACACAACAAATAAGCCGACTCCTCCAGGAAAAGGGCCGAATCAGAGAAAGGATCAGAAACATTGCCCATTATATTGTCATGAAGTGTCAGGCCAGCGAGCGAATGGGTCGTACTGCGTCCTTTGCCTCAGTGATGATATTTGTTCGCCAAGTCATGAATGATTTAGATCAGTTACAAAGGGGTCTCGCACGCACGCCCGCGTCAATGCCGAACGATACTCCGCGAGCCCCAGGATTTGAAGCATTGATGTACTCTTAGTTAATCGAGTCTGTATTTTGCTTTTGAGTCTATTTTTGTAATTTCCTTTTTCAAAAAAAAAAAAAACAAATTGTCTAGTAGCTTTTGTAACCGCATTTGTTATTAATGGAAAATTGAAAATTCCCAAAAAATTGTTTTCTTACTGTTGCATTTATTTGCAAGAACTATGCTTGGTCTGATTCATGCGGGGCCATGATACGTAGGCAATCTACATAAGATTCGACCATAATACTAAGAAAAAGAGAAAAAAGAGAAACGCGAGGGAAATAAAAGAAAGAAAAAAAAACAAGAGAGAAAAGAAACACAAAAGAAGAAAATAAGGCATTGAGAGAAAAACCCTGGCCAAAGAAAAGAAAAAGCAGAAAATGAAAATAGAGAAACAGGAAAAGAAAATGAAAGAAAACAAAACAAAAAGAGAAAGAAAAGAGGAAAGGAATAAGAAGAAAAGCTGGGATGATGCATGCAACCGAAGCAAACATGTAGATATCCATTTAACTGTATGGGCGCATCACACTCCAATGTGTAGTTACCTATCTGTTACTTATTTTATACTAACCATTTACTGCTGTCAAATTCCACCTGAGTATCTTAGAAACCGTGGTTGGTTTGTGGTAAACTGGCCTCGCATCGATACTTCACCAAATCCAAAGGAAAAACAGAGATGTTATCTGAAATGACCTTGCCTAAAGTCCCCATACCTGAAGATAGCCCAATCTCTGTGATCCCGGCCTCTGAATCTATGCATCTAAAGAAAATCGGATCCTGCGCCTGCGCTTGATGGAAATGTGGGATGCTTGGAATAACGGGAAGGATCCCCCAAGCACTATTCCCGGATTCCCAGAGTTGTTCCCTAGATCTGGAGGTGTTACTACTGTCCCCATCAGCCGCCCAAATATTCCTCTGAGTCAACCTACCATGACTGCTAACTTTTTAGGAACACCCTCTGAGGATCATTCCCAAGTGTTCCTATCTGGAATTGCTCCCAACATCTTTACAGCCCCACCATCTTCTGCAGCTACCCAACCATCAATACCAAAACATGCTTTTGATCCTTCGTTCTTCACATTTCAGAATCCAGTTTTTCAGGTCGACCCTCCTCACTATCCTCAATATGCAAACTCTCGGCCACTATATGAGATCACACAGGGGCAAGACAAAACCCCTAAAGCCCCGGAGCAGGATGAAATGACAAAAAGAATGAGGAGTTTAGAGCAAAGTCTGAAAAATATGCAAGGTCTAAGCGGGTAGAAGAGTGTTTCTTACAATGATTTGTGCATGTTCCCTCACGTGCACCTGCCTATGGGATTCAAGACGCCAAAATTCGAAAAGTATGATGGATATGGAGATCCTATTGCTCACCTCAAAACGTATTGTAATCAATTGCGTGGGGCTGGTGGAAAAGAAGAGTTATTAATGGCTTACTTTGGAGAAAGCTTGGTGGGCATAGCATCGGAATGGTACATGGATCAGGACATATCTCAATGGCATATTTGGGATGACCTTGCCCGAGATTTTTTCCGACAATTTCAATACAATATAGATATTGCGCCAGACAGGAACTCCTTGGCAAACCTAAAGAAAAAGCCCTCAGAGAGTTTTCACGAATATGCAATCAAATGGCGTGAACAGGCGTCAAGAGTAAAGCCTCCAATGGATAAGGTCGAGATGGTCACTGTCTTCTTACAGGCTCAGGAGGCAGATTATTTTCAAACATGATGTCCGCTATGGGTAAGCCTTTTGCAGAAGCAATAAAGATCGGAGAAATGGTAGAGAATGGGTTAAAAAGGGATAGAATCTTGAGCCAGTCAGCCATAAGGGAAACCTCCCAAGCCATCCAAGGCGGGTCTGGAGGAATGGCTAAGGGCAAGAAGAAAGAAGAAACAGTGATGGCGGCATTGGGCGGAAGAAGGTACCGGGCTCCTTGATCGGTGTTCTCAGAAAGAGCCCCTCAGCACTATTACCCCCACACAGATATGACTTATGCTCCTCCACCATATACGGTAATGAATGCTCAACCTTTCGGCCGCCCGCAACCACAAGCTAGCCGAAACCCACCTCCATTCCAGAGAAACCAGCCCCCTTACCAAAACCAATATAACCCTCGACCACCACAAAATAACTTCCACCCTCGGGAACCACCTAGACGACAAACTTTTACACCAATCGGTGAACCCTACTCCACCTTGTTCCCTAAGCTTGTCCAGATGAATTTGCTGCAACCCATACCCCCGAACGGGCAAAATCCAGAATCACCATCATACAAGCGGGGTGTCAGGTGTGCATACCATTCAGGGGCAGAGGGACATCATACAAATGACTGCTGGACATTGAAAAAGGCTGTGGAAGATTTGATTGAACAAGGGAAAATAGTGTTGAGGGATGAAGAAGTCCCGAATGTTACCAATAATCCTTTACCCGCTCACAACAACGGGCCGGTAATTGGTATGATTTGTGAAGACCGAGACTTTGACCATGCTCTGAAAGCCATAATTGCTATTGCCAATGCCGAAAGGAAACCCAAGATAGCTCCAAAACAAGGAAAAGAAGAAAAGAAGGATAAAGCTGTCAACATTGAGCCTGAAGAGAGAACTGAGACAAAAGCAAAGTCGGTGCCTCCTAAACACGAGGTTCTTTATGTGCCGCGAGGTTGTCAAGAGAAACCACTAGTTGTGAGCACTCCGAGGAAGTGTGAAGTAAAGAAGGGCACACAGATGTATGTACCAAAAGGGGTCTATGTGGCGCGGGGAACAAACAAACCACCTCGGCTGAGTGAGATAGTGGTTATTGGATGCGCACCACAGAAGCCCATGACTGACCCCTCTGCAGTGCCGTGGAACTACCAACAAATAGTGGTCACATACAAAGGCAAGGAGATTTTGGGAGAATTACCAGAAACGGTCCCTGTTGAAAAATATTCAAATATACAAGAGATAAACAGCGCCACACGAAAGCGTTTTCCATCTAAGAAGCCGGTAAGTGCTGAAGAAGCAGAGACGTTCTTTCAGAAGATGAAAATGCCAGACTATGAAACAGTAGATCAATTGAGGAAGTGTCCTGAGCAAGTGTCATTGCTGTCACTAGTGACCAACTCTGCAGAACATCAGAAGATCCTCATGAAAACTCTGAACGAAGCATATGTTCCTGCTGAGACTTCGATTGAATAACTTGAAAGGATGACAGAAAGATTCTTCGCTATCAACCAACTCTCTTTCAGTAAAAGTGATTTACCTCCAGAAGGAGCTGCCCACAATAAAGATTTGCACCTGACAGTCAAATGTGAAGGTTATTACGTTAAGCGGGTCATGGTGGACGGAGGCTCGGGGGTTGACATCTGCCCGCTCTCCACTTTGCAAGGAATGGAAATAGGGACGGGAAGGATTCATCTAAATAATGTTTGCATGAGAGACTTCGATGGGGTTAAAAGAGATACCATTGGTGAAATTGATTTAATACTGACCACAGGCCCGGTGGATTTCGAGGTGACCTTCCAAGTGCTGGACATGGATACATCTTACAATCTTCTTCTGGGAAGGCCTTGGATCCATGCCGCATGAGCTGTGCCCTCAACCCTCCACCAGATTGAAATTTGAACATGAAGATCAAGAGATCGTGGTCCACAGGAAAGGTGAGCATTTTATATATCGAGACCCATCTATCCCATGCCTGGAAGTGAGGGAGGGAAGTGAGCACATTGTCTATCAAGCCTTCGAAATCGTGGTAGCTGATCAGTATGAGGAAGAACATCCATGCCCCCAGCCTTTCTTATCCAATGCTTCAATCATGGTAGCCAAGGAAATGATTAGACATGGTTTCAAACCAGGAAAAATGTTGGGAAAAGTTTTGCAAGGAATAGCTAAACCGATAACACTACCTGCAACCAAAAAGTATTTCTGGATAGGCTTCCACCCTACCCTGGATGATGAGAAATGGGCCAATGAAAGAAATAAAGATGGATGGATTTTGCCGCAACCACTGCCACATCTCTATGATACCTTTGTCAAGCCTAAGTACGGCATAGAAGAGGATGACGAGGTGTTCACGGCTGATGAAATAGAAGATATCTGTGGAGCTATGAGGCAAATGCTTTATGAAACCAACATGGTCCAGCCAGGGGAAGGGACTAGCACCGCTGAGGTGCTCTACATGGGACCAGACGCCAAACTCCAAAATTGGAAGGCTACGCCTTTCCCGATCAGGCGGGAGTCCCGGTAGACTAGCCTTGTCACCTTTGCTGCATCTCGGGTTATTTCAGGGTGTAACTCGGATGTTTCTTTTAGTTTCTTGTCTTTTGAATTCATGAATGTAAACCCTGTTATCTTCCTAAAATTCCAAGAAATGAAATCAATATTTCATCGTCCATTTTCTCTTTAGTCTCTCTGATTTTGTTATTTTTCCCTTTTATCTTTTCTTTTCAGTTATAATAATGCGGCTTTAAATAACATGACATGCTTGCGGACTTCATGCCCCGACTCAAACACGATGTTTAACTGTGAAATAATTAATCTAGAACCGAAATATGATGAAGAGGAGGATTTTAGGGAAATAAACCGAGAATTAGAAAAATTTGAGAACAAACCTAAGCCAAATCTGAATGACACTGAACCGGTTAATTTGGGAACTGCTGAAGAAGTAAGGGAAACCAAAATAAGCATTCACGCAGATGAGAAAACTCGAGAAGCAATAATCCAACTCTTGGTTGAGTTTAAAGATGTGTTTGCTTGGTCGTATGATGATATGCCAGGACTAAGTGTGGATCTAGCGGTGCACAAATTGCCAATTTACCCCTATTGTCCTCCAGTGCAACAAAAGCAAAGAAAGTTTAAAATCAGTGATAAGATCAAAGAAGAAATCACAAAATAGTTGAAAGCAGGGGTAATCCAGGTGGTCCGATATACTACATGGTTAGCCAATGTGGTTCCTGTGTCAAAGAAAGATGGGAAGACCCGGGTGTGTGTGGACTACAGAGATTTGAATAGGACAAGTCCCAAAGATAATTTTCCGCTGCCCAACATCCATATACTTGTTGATAACTGCGCCAAATATGAAATGCAGTCCTTCGTAGATTGTTACGCAAGATATCACCAAGTGTTGATGGATGAAGAAGATGTTGATAAGACAGCTTTCACTACACCCTGGGGCACTTACTGCTATCAGGTCATGCCATTTGGGTTGAAAAATGCTGGGGCAACCTGTATGAGAGCCATGACCGCCATTTTCCATGACATGATGTACCAAGAGATCGAGATGTATGTGGATGACGTAATCATCAAGTCCAAAACTCAGAATGACCATGTTCGAGATTTGAGAAAATTCTTTGAGCGGCTGCACAAGTATGATTTGATGCTGAATCCGGCCAAATGTGCCTTCGGAGTTCCATCAGGCAAGATTTTAAGTTTCATAGTCAGTAGAAGAGGTATCGAGCTAGATCCAACAAAGATACTATTCGAGATCTACCCCTTCCGAAAACTAAGAAGGACGTGATGAGTTTACTGGGCAGGTTAAACTATATTAGTCGGTTCATTGCTCAACTGACTACCACGTGTGAGCCCATATTCAAACTGTTAAAGAAAGATGCAGCAATCAAATGGACATCCGAATGTCAAGAGGCCTTCGACAAGATCAAGGAATATCTGTCAAATCCTCCGGTGTTGGTCCCACTTGAGCCAAGGCGACCTCTTTTCTTGTATTTGACGATGTTGGAAAATTCTTTTGGTTGCGTTCTGGGGCAACACGATATAACCGGCAAAAAAGAGCATGCAATTTATTATCTGAGTAAGAAGTTCACTAGTTATGAGGCCAAGTATAATTTGTTGGAAAGAACATGTTGTGCTCTCACGTGGGTCGCTCAGAAGTTGAGACACTATCTGCAAGCCCACACTATCTACCTCATAACCAGATTGGATCCTTTGAAGTACATATTCCAAAAACCGATGCCCACTGGGAGACTGGCAAAATGGCAAATCTTGCTCACTGAATTTGATATAGTTTATGTCACTCGCACGGCAATGAAAGCCCAGGCGTTAGCAGATCATTTAGTAGAAAACTCAGTTGATGAGGAGTACCAACCATTGAGCACATACGTACCGGATGAAGAAGTTAATTCAGTAGAACCTATCTCTGAAGACACTCGTGCTTGGAAAATGTTCTTTGACGGAGCGATAAACGCAAGAGGTGTAGGCATTGGAGCAATCTTGATATCACCTAATGGTCAGCACTATCCAGCTATAGCTAGACTCCGATTTTTCTGCACAAATAACACAGCTGAATATGAAGCCTGCATCATGGGCATGAATATGGAAATCGACCAGGAAGTGGAAGAATTATTGATCATGGGGGACTCCGATTTGATTATCCAGCAAGCACAAGGGGAGTGGGAAACTCGAAACATTAATCTCATCTCGTACCGTCAACACGTGGAAGATCTCACTAAACGCTTCAAGTCAATAGAGTTCAGGTACATTCCTCGATGCCACAATGAACTAGCTGACGAACTCGCCACTTTAGCTTCAATGCTGCCTTACCCAGGCAATGCTCATATTGATCCCCTGGAAATTCAAATCAAAGAAAGGCACGGTTATTGTAATGCAGTTGAGGTGGAACCCAGCATTCAGCCCGGGTATCATGATATCAAAAGATTTCTGAAAACACAAGAGTACCCGGAGCAAGCCACTGGGGGCCAGAAGAGAACCATTAGACGGCATGTGAGAGGTTTCTTTTTAAGCGGTGATGTTTTGTATCAAAGGACTCCGGACCTCAATTTGCTAAGATGCGTTGATGCCGAAGAAACCGGAAGAATTATGCATGAGGTGCACACAGGGATGTGCAGACCCCATAGGAACGGATATGTTTTGGGAAAGAAAATCTTGCGAGCGGGATATTATTGGATAACCATGGAGAAGGATTGCTTCAGCTTCGTTTGAAAATGTCATCAATGCCAGGTGCACGGTGATTCGATTCATGCACCTCCAACAGAGCTTCATTCGATGACAACACCTTGGCCGTTTGTTGCCTGGGGTATAGACGTTATTGGGCCAATCGAGCCGAAAGCTTCAAATGGGCATAGATTTATATTGGTTGCAATTGATTACTTCACAAAATGGGTTGAGGCCATCACTCTCAAGGCGGTCACCAAGAAATCCGTGGTAGATTTTGTACATTCCAATCTCATTTGTCGCTTTGGTATTCCTGCAACTATCATTACCGACAATGCAGAGAACTTGAATAGTCGTTTGATGGGAGAGGTATGTGAACAATTCAAGATAATGCACAGAAACTCTACCCCTTATCGACCAACAGCCAATGGTGTCGTCGAAGCAGCAAATAAAAACATTAAGAAGATTTTGAGAAAGATGATTCAAAACTCCAGGCAATGGCATGAAAAGCTGCCTTTTGCGTTACTCGGGTATCGTACCATAGTGCGTACATCAATCGGAGCCACCCCATACTTGTTGGTTTATGGAACCGAAGCAGTCATACCTGCAGAAGTAGAAATCCCTTCGCTTCGTATAATCGTTGAAGCAGAAATCGAGGATAGTGAATGGGTTAAAACCAGGCTAGAGCAGCTGTCACTAATTGATGAAAAATGGATGGCCGCAGTGTGCCACGGGTAGTTGTACCAACAAAGAATGGCCCGCGCCTATAACAAGAAAGTACGTCCCAGGAACTTTGAAGTGGGACAGCTCGTGCTCAAACGCATTCGTCCTCATCACCAAGAAGCAAAAGGAAAGTTTGCTCCCAATTGGAAAGGTCCATACATAATCCGAAAGATTTTGCCAAAAAGAGCAGTGTATCTAGGAGACATTGAAGGAAATGATCCTGAAACAGCAGTCAATGCGGATGCAGTAAAAAGGTACTATGTCTAGACCTCTTGGGGTGATGGCTTTTGTGCAATTGATATGACTAAGGCTTTCCTTTCCACTACCCCAAACACTATCAATTCTTCGTAAACCCTTTGAGCCGGTTTCGTTTCCTTGATTACCCTCTTTGGAACCCGGAAGTACTATCGAAAAAAAAAAGAGAAAAAGAAAAGAAAAGAAGAAGAAAAAGAAAAAGAAAAAAAATAAAAAGGAAAGGAAAAAGAAAGAGAAAAGAAAAACAAAACAAAACAAAAAAAAATTATTTGCCTGAACTGCGTTTTGACTTGATCCCGAAAGGGTACGTAGGCAGCCTCTCCCTGAGGTTCAGTCACACCAAAACAAAAATTTCAATTACCCCAAAAATTGAAACTGGGGCAGATGATATAATAGTTCGGCCATGATTGCGCCGAAATGGTTCCAAAGTTGTAGCTCTGCCTAAAATCCTTTTTCCTCAAAAACCTTGTCCAAGTCCTTCCGATCAATTGGCAAAGGCAGGGAAGTGGGAAATGTCATTGTTGGAATCTAATACAATTCAAATTGAGAGAAATAAAATGAGAGAGTCTTATCGGTGAAAACCTTCGGGCACCATAAGGCGATGGTGAGTAGAGAAAATGAAAATGAAAATGAGAGAGTCCGCTTAGTGAAAACTCACAAAGAGCACTATCGGGCGACGGTGAGAAGAGAAATGAGAGAGGTCGATTGGCGAAAAACTGCAAAGGGCGTTGTCGGCCGAAAAGAAGACATCTCATCACTAAAAGAGTCCTGGCAAGGTTCCCTGGTTTTTGAAATGCGTATCAATAGGTTCACGAGAAGCTGGAAGGTTTGTGTGGGTCGGGCATCCAGTCCAAGAAGCATGTCATGTTCATTTGAAGCTAGCATGCACACCCCAGATAAGTCCTTCTTTTCCCCCGAAAGGGACGCTTCTCTTTAAACTCATTCGCTTGCCTTTTGTATATTTCTTCCTTGAATCCCTTTCGGTTTAACACTGATCCCAAAATTACTACAAAGAAAGGTGGCAGGATTAGTTCTATCAGGCTCCACCTGGTCAGAGTCAAAGAAAATGCCCAGCCTCAGCGAGTGCGTCAGGCCAATCGACTGACCATAGTGTTTGATGTTCTCAAAGCAAAGACATTTGAAAAGAATGAAAGTCAAAGGCAAGGGTCCCAAGGGCAGAATAAAGTGAAAAGGCCAGAGCCCACACGGGCGAGTCATAATGAAACCCTGAGAGTTGAACCCAGTCGGTTTGAAAAGAGATTCACCTTCAAGGCCAATAAGCAGCAAAGTTCTCAACAGAAAAGGGGCCGGGATCAAGCAAATAGGATAATCAAGGCCACAAAACCAACCACCGTTTCAAATTAACAAATTGTTCTTTGTTGAAAATAGGTGCAATCAAAGCAACCACGCAAGAATGCAGGTGCAATCCAAAAGAAATGAAATGCGCAAGCGCTGAAACAGCTTTACAACAGGGAATCGACCAAAAGGGAAGTTTCTCCTCAAATTCTTTCATGCGTTTTGCTAAATAAAAAAGGAAAATATATAAAAAGAAAAAAAAACAAAAGAAAAAGAAATAAGAAAAGAAATGAAAATGAAAATCCCAAAAGAAAAACAAATCATGGTAGCATATGACCCCATTCCTTAACCATCCTGGCATAACCCGAGGATCTCCCTGACATAACCCTAGGAGCTTTTTCTTTCCAAACCCCGGCATAACCCGAGGATCTCCCTGGCATAAACCTAGGAGCTTTTTTTCTCCAAATTGTGGCATAACCCGAGGATCTCCCTAGCATAACCCTAGGAGCTTTTTCTTTCCAAACCCCGGCATAACCCGAGGATCTCTCTGGCATAACCCTATGAGCTTTTTCTTTCCAAATCCCGGCATAACCCGAGGATCTCCCTGGCATAACCCAAGGAGCATTTTCTTTCCAAAATCCCGGCATGACCCGTGGATCTCCCTGGCATAACCCAAGGAGATTTTTTTTTCAAATCCCGGCATAACCCGTGGATCTCCCTGGCATAACCCAAGGAGCATTTTCTTTCCAAATCTCGGCATAATCGAGGATCTCCCTGGCATAACCCAAGGAGCCTTTTCTTTCCAAATTCCAGCATAACCCGAGGATCTCCATGGCATAACCCAAGGAGCTTTTTCTTTCCAAATCCCGGCATAACCCGTGGATCTCCCTAGCATAACCCTAGGAGCTTTTTTCCAAACCCCGACATAACCCGAGGACCTCCATGGAATAACCCAAGGAGCATTTTCTTTCCAAATCCCGGCATAACCCGAGGACCTCCCTGGCATAACCCAAGGTGCCTTTTCTTTCTAAATCCCGGCATAACCCGAGGATCTCCCTGGCATAACCCAAGGAGTTGTTTCTTCCCAAAGTCCCGGCATAACCCGAGACCCTTTTCTTTTTCTGGCATAACCCGGTCATCTTCTAGCATAAACTGGATTCATTCACAGAGATACGCAATCCTGATTTAATTGCTTAGATATGTGTCATAACTAACTCACGAAATTTTTCTAGTGAAAACTAGGGCAGAAAATTTTGTTTGTTTGTTTGTTTTTTTATCTTAAGCAGGTTGATCTCAAGACACAAGGGGCGAGACGACCAATGGAATGAGTCTCAATCCAGAGTCAAGAAAAGAAGAAAAGAACAAAAATAAATGAACTCAAATGCGAAGCAAGCAAGGGCGTGGATGGCTCAAAATCCGATTCAAGTCACAAGCTCCGCTGATCCTGTCTTGACCCAATGCTGCATAAAGAAGTAAACACCTACAGCTTGTGAGCATCAAGATTCAGATCGAAGTCCACAGCAACATCAGCTAAGACTCAAGATCAAGTTTCAAGAGAATTATAGATAGGAATTTTATAACTTATAGTTGATAGGCATATCTAGCTTAGTTTTGATATTCCTTTTGGTGTAATAAGGAGGTCAGCAAGTAGTAGCAGCAGCAACAGCAGTGAAATTCACAGCTCCTGGTAGTCCCAGCTACCAAACCTTCCTGAACTATACTGACCTGATTCCTGTTTAGCTCGGGATATGTAGGCAGTCTCTAAAGCAGGGTGCGGTCAGCTCTTTCAAAAAATGCTTCATATGAAATATGTGAACGAGCAAAAATCGTTCATTTTCGCTCACTTGTCTTTGCACGAAAACTCTTCGTGTTTCCGGGCAAAGAGGGGCAGCTGTGATCACGTGATTTTTGCCCTAAGCAAATTATTCCAAAATTTTCAAATAAAATAATTTTACAATTTTTTTTTGTGAATTTTGTTGAATTTTGTGTTAATTGATTGCATGATAATTCATATAAAAATACAAAAATATGCATTTGCATTTAGAAATTTAATTTCACATTTTTTAGTATTAATTAGTATTTTTGTTTTTGAACAAAATGTAAAGAAAATAACAAAAAAAGGGGGGTCCATTTTGTATTTTTAATTGGTATTAGTTTGCATTTGTCTCTTTTAGGAATTAATTAAGAAATTCAATTTTAGTGCAATTTATTTGTGAGATTTATTAGCATTTTATAAAATTAGAAAAGTATAAAGAAAAATGAAATGAAAAATAAATAAATGGAAATACAAGAAACAAACAAAATAAAATAAAGAGAAAAAAATTGAAAAAAAAGGGGCTGTCTCACAATAAAAATCAATTTGGGCTCATTTTATCGGATTTCTCTAGCCCAAACACCCTGGCCCAAACCAATTCCTTCCCTAGCCCAAACAGGTAGCCCAAATCCAGCATCAGGCCAAGAAATGATTAAAACGACGTAGTACCATGACCAAACTACGTCATTTTGTGTTAAAAATCAAGGGTAATCGTGGCCTTCCATTAACCTCCATCTGACTGCTCTCATTAACCCTAGTTTATTAAATAAAAATGTCTCAAAAACATCAGAACCCTAGAGACAGCCCCCCCTCTTCCTCGTATCTCACCGTTACCTCGCCGGAACCCCACCGCCGGCGAACGACACCATATCCAATGAGCCCCAAATTAACACCCTTTGTTCCCCTTCTCATCCTCTTCTCAAATCCGTCAATGGTTTCCTTCGAATCCTACTAGAAATCGTCGAATATAGGTTTAAAATTTTTCCAGCCACGACGCCGGTTACGCCGTTGACTACCAGAAAAATACCATAGATGCTCCTTCTTCTCCTCTTTCCAACCCCCATGGTCATTTCCCTCGAATCTTCCCCCATTCGATTGAATATTTCCGGCCAAAACACAAAGTATGCCAAATAGTCCCAAATTAACACCCTGTGACCGCCTGAGCCTCCTCTACCTAATCCCCATACCCGTTTGTCTCGAATCCGCCTGAGTTTGCTCGAATCTTCATTTAAAATTTTCCGGCCGAAAACCCTAATTCAAAATCTTTGTGATTTTGGACCATACTATCCCCAATCATGTGTTTTCTTACGTGTGAGGAATTTTGAAAGATTCGGACATTAATTGTTGGCCGGAGTTTTCTTTATCAGTGAGTTTTCTTTTCAATTTCTCTCTTTTTGTCTTTTTATGTGTTTGAATATCTATGACGCAATTGTTTAGTTTTGCTCCCAGTGTGTTTTGTGTTTTAGACTTAGGTCGGATTAATTTTGGTTGTTCTGTTAATTGGCTTATATTAGATTAATTCTGATTCTTCGTCTGGTTAGTTTAATTGTTAGGTATTGATTTAAACTGATTAGTTTAGTTGAATGTTCTTCTTGTAAATTGATTCTTCTTTAGAGATTCTTAGTTCAATTCTGTTTGATTCTCATCTAATTGAGTTAGTACTTTTGTCAGTTTAATTGATATTTAGTGTTCATTGGCAAGATAATTAGCTTTAGGAGGATTGGATATAGTTGACTAGATTAGTTAGTAATTTTGGATGAATTCAAGGGCATTGTGGGTAATTAGTAAGCTACAGGAATGAGGTAGACTTAGCTAGAAGTCTACTCCCTAGGAGCTTCTAGATGGGGGGTTTTAGGTAATTTGCAAAAGATAAGTGTAGTAACTTGAGACACAAGTTAATAAATAGAGATATAAATAGAAATAAAAGGGGGTACTATTTAGAAAAGTAAAATATCTGAAACTCCCTCATTGTGCCTATAAAATGGCACTCTCGTGCCTTGATGAAAAAGTTCTTTTTTTAGCCTTAAAAATTCCCTCCAAAATCCTTTTGATAAATCTGATCTTGCATTTCGAATTTCAGATCTAAAAAAATTCAAAATCTCCTTCTAAATTCAAAATCCTTTTGATTTTCTTTAGATGCATACCTGATCTTGCTTCATTGATTGGTATTCAAATGATTCTGGGATAACTTGAGTAATCTAGCTTGATTTCAACACATCTGTGGATCCTGTATTTGTTCTAAGTTCAAGTTTGGTATAATTTTGGGCTGTTGAATTCGAAATTGCTGTTGTTAGCCCTTCCGCTTCGACTGACTCTTTTCCTTCATTATAATCGCAAATCCAGGTATATATCTCAAGTCTATCTCAATGTAATTCTCCTGATGGAAATGAAGCTGCAGTTTTTTTTGTTCTAAATCTTCTTCTGCTGTATTTGAGTATTTCTGTATATGTTAGTATGATTTAGCTAATTGTTTAGTGTAGGTAAACATGATTGGAATTGGATTGTGTTATATGGCGTTTACTGAAGTTTATATATTTTGAATTTTTTATGTGAAGCATTAGCTGTAGAGTACTAAAGAAACTTAGCTGCTTGTTAGGGTGATAAAATAATTTGTGAAAATTGGAGTAGATCTCTTATGATGCGACTTTCATGGATTTGTAATTAACAGAAATTGGTACCTAGTGATTGCTTGCGTTTAATCTACTGTGTTATGATTTTTTTTTAAGTCAAAATGCTCCTAATCATTTCATGAAGCAGTTTAGTTTCATGTAAATAATATTAAAATCAGTAGATAATTAGAATAGTGTGAATTTCTAGTTAATGTAGGATTGATTATGAAAATTAAGTTCACAATCAGTGCTGGATAGTAAATCATTTTATCAAATTACACAATTGTTTAAAATATGACATCATACTCAAGCTTAGAATAATTATCAGCTTTTTCTCTATTTTTTGCATTATCAACATTGATTGGATTTTGATTCATATGAATTGGAATTGAGGATTGGGCCAGTGTTGGTTAATGAAAGGCATTCAGGCCCAAGCCCTAGTAAAAGTAAACGAATAAATATTTTGGCTGCCAAAGATGGGAGTTCGACCCCTCGATCTTCAGGTCCATTCGACCTGGGTTAATCTAAAATCTCTGCCCTATCGCCGAAATTCTTTGGCCGGCATACAATATATAGTGTGGGCCATTTTAAGCCCAAAACTTGATTCCTTCATGGATATAGACTGCCCAGCCCATCAGACCAAGTTATTTTTCTGTTTGGGCCAACTATTAGGCCCCAAAAATGTTAGAAATCAAATTACCCTTTATAAATTACATTAGGATAAAAGGGATTAACTCATAAATATAAAATTGTGTTTTGAATTAGGTAGCGGGTTCAAGCTAAAAGGGCCTTCCCTTTTGTTTGAATTCGGACTTGAATTCGAGATCCGAATTTATATTCGTGAATTAATTAACTTTTTAGAGACAAATAATAAAAAATAAAAAAATTTAGTTTGCTTTAGGATTGGCCTTTTAATAATAAAAATGAGACGAGCCTCGCCAAATCAAATACACAATTGCGAGACCCTCATTAATTACTTAATTAAAAAATACTTAAAATTCGGGACGGGCCGTTTAACAAATTTCATGGCCTTCCCAAAAGATAACAACACGTTAGTCTCTTTAGACGCGATTTTAATAAAATTACATTCCTAAATTCGGGTGTGTATTTCATGCAACCCAAATCCAAATCCGAAAACGTTGAATAAGAATGTGTCGAGGATCCGGGTGCATTTCATGTGACGTGATCCAAAAACACGTTCTTATACAACGTTCACTTTCTTAAATAAAATAATAATTGACAAAAAGCGGTAAATAACTTTAAAATTGCACTATAGGTTGGAGCATATAAAAAATTAGATTTTTAGCCATTTATAATAATTTAAGCGACCGTGCTAGAACCACGGGATCCGGGGGTGCCTAACACCTTCCCTCGGGTCAACAGAATTCCTTACACAGAATTTCTGGTTCGCAGACTCCAATTGGGAAGTCGAAATTTTCCTCGATTTGGGATTTAAATTAAATCGGTGACTTGGGACACCAAAAGCCAATCCTATCCCAAGTGGCGACTCTAAAAATAAATAAATAATCCCAATTCGAATAATGTCACTTTAAATGGAAAAACTCCCTTATACATTATCCCTCGGGGTAGGTGTGTAAAAAAGGAGGTGTGACAGCTCTGGCGACTCTGCTGGGGACATGAACCCAGAATTCCGGTTCAAGGTCCAAAGAATTCGAGCTTAGTTTAATTATTATATATGGATTTATCTGATTTTTCTACATGTTCCATGCTGTGTGTGCTAAATATTTACCGCTTTGATATTTGCTTTAACTGTATATATAAACTGTCGGGAATCCCTTCCTCTTTCTGAGTCTTCTACATCATGGAGAAGGGTGCACTTCGTGTAGCTTCTCTTCTGTTTAGAGTCTTTCCCAATTTAGAACGAGGTTTGGATAAGCTGCAAAGCCGGCGGAGCTTCTTTATCCCCAGTACGCTGCCTCCCCCTCGGCTCGAGTTGTCCGCTCAGGTAAGCCAGGTCTAGACCAATAAACCTAGGGTTAAACCTAGAAGAACAATAAAATCATGCCGGATCCCTAGTAGGACGCTTGTTTGCATCATATGCATTTGACTTAGGGGACTCAACATAGGGGTTGGGTCCGTCTAGGACAGGTGACCTGAATTGAAATGACCATCCTGATGCATCTTACGTGCTACTTGCATTTATTTGGCTCGACTTCGCATGTTTACCGGCTTGTATACAATGAGTGAAAAAATTGTGAAAAATAGTAGTGTTAGGACAAAGGGAGGATAACCATCTGTTAGGAAAAGCCCAATGCCCAAATAGTATCGAAATGCTGCCGGATTTTTGAAAAAAATGAAAAGAAAAAGAGAAAAATATTTGAAAAAAAAAATAGAAAGAAAATGGTTGTTCAAAATAGTTTTGATTTTGGCTAATCGGCCCGAACTACGCTGGTTTGATTCTCACCGGATGTGAGATACGTAGGCAACCCTTATCGGGTCCAACCACCCTTTTGCAAAAATAGCCAAAAAATGTCAAAATTTTAATTTTTCGTCATAAATAAGTCGGGTGACGCCATTCTTGTTAAAATAAGCCGAATGTCCCCAAAAGGGCGCCGGAAGGCTATTTTTGCAAGAACAGCCACCCTGAGTCATTTTTAAATAGTTTGCAGACACAGCCTTAAAATCTTCCCCTCAGGAGTGCTGAAAGGCCGTATTCGCAAAACCAAATCCTTGTTTTGATTAAATAAAGAATTTTGCAAAAATAGCCAGTTTGTAAAAAATACGTCATTAAAATTCCCTTTTTAAATAAACGTGCAGGATGACTTCAAGTAACATCGAGACCTTCTCAGTCCTGAGTGATATCCCCTTGAAACTTCACATGTGGTGGCACGATCTAGGAAAAGGAAGCAGAGATACCGTGGTTAAAATTTTGGGCGGTCTCGTTGATCTACTGAATATCAAACCGAGGAAAGATATCATTGAGGCACTAATACCATTTTGGGACCGGACCCGTAACATATTCCGGTTTTCAGACTTTGAACTCACACCTGCTTTAGAGGAGATTGCGGGATATGTGACGTATTCCGGTTTTCAGACTTTGAACTCACACCTACTTTAGAGGAGATTGCGGGATATGTGGGCCTCAACGGGAACCTTCGAGGAAGATACCCACTGGCACCACGACCGGTAACCCATCATAGGTTTTTGGATTTATTGAATGTTAGCTGGGATATTCAGGACCCGCATCTGGCAGAAGGGTGTTGTACAATGCATTTCCTACATCACCGGTATGGTAACCCAAAAGGTTTCGAGGAGCTCAACACTGGCTTGACAAATGCCGGAAATAAAGACAAATGGGAGGCTCGACGGGGATTAGCCTTTATGGTGGCCTTTCTGGGAGTAGTGGTTTGTCCGAGAAAAGATGGTCACATAGACCTTGGCCTGGTAGGGATGCTAGATGTTGCCATGAAAAAACCTACTAGCACAGTGGTTCCTCTGATTATAGCAGAAATGTACCGAGCTCTGACCAAATGTCGCGAAGGCGAGAAATTCTTTCAAGGTTGCAATTTGCTCTTACAGTTGTGGATGCAAGAACACCTCTGTCACCGCACAGGCTATATGAACTACGGTTTAACCGGGTTGAGTTGTATTGCAGAATTTGGAACCCGGGTGACAGGTATTGAGTTCCCTGAAAGTACTGAGGCCTGGTCATCATGCTTAAGATCCTTGACCGCAGATAAAGTCGAATGGGCTTATGGTTGGCTTCCCGCTACTGAAGCTATATACACATCAGCAGAGGTCCCCTATATTCTTTTCATGGGTATTCGAAGCATACAGCTTTACGCTTCTTACCGGGTTTTGCGATAACTTGGAAGATTCCAAACAGTGCACAATGATGAAGACCTGAGTGAGCAAGTCATTGAGTTAGGCTCGAAGGCTGCATTTCCTGAAGGCAGAATCCGAAAGATATGGAATGAGTGCCGGTTCCTCGAGCCAAAAACCATAATACAGGACCAAGCTAGAGGCGAGGTAGATCCCAAGTATCTGACGTGGTTTGGCAAAAGATTTCAAATCCCAGAGAGACCCGTTAAAAGACCGCACGTGCAGCAATTTACCGATGGGGTCCAAGTTCAATGGGATTGGCAAGCAAAGGAGAAAGAGTACCGAGCTAAAATAGGACGGTTAGAGCAACAGGTCCGGGACCTCCAATTCGATAAAAGTGTACAGGCTGCAGCCGACGAGGGCGATAAGAAGAAATTAGCTCAGGAGAACGAAGCGCTCAAAGCCCAAATTAAACAAATGAAAATAGATGCCCGGAATCAAGAAAGAAGTCTATCTGATGAGAGGTTAATCAAAGGGTTAAGGAAACAAATTTCGGACTGCCAAGAAGAACTAGAAAAATCCGAGGGAAATATGGCAAGACTTCGGACGCAGTGGGCCAAAAAGACTGAGGAGAGAGCCCAGTTTGTGCAGCAAATGAGAAGAAACTACGAGGGGACCATCGCCAAGATGAAGGGAAAAATGAATACTATGGAAGAAAAGACAGCCCAGCGGGATAAAGAATTCCGAGTCGAGATGAACCAGTGCCATAGGTTAATTACAGAGATGGAAAAGGAAATTAAACTGCTACAAGATTTGCACTTCCAGGACACGCAGGTGCTAGAAGCTCGTACACAACAAATAAGCCGACTCCTCCAAGAAAAGGGCCGAATCAGAGAAAGGATCAGAGACATTGCCCATTATATTGTCATGAAGTGTCAGGCCGGCGAGCGAATGGGTCGTACTGCGTCCTTTGCCTCAGTGATGATATTTGTTCGCCAAGTCATGAATGATTTAGATCAGTTACAAAGGGGTCTCGCACGCAGGCCCGCGGCAATGCCGAACAATGCTCCGCGGGCCCCGGGATTTGAGGGATTGATGTACTCTTAGTTAATCGAGTCTGTATTTTGCTTTTGAGTCTATTTTTGTAATTTCCTTTTGCAAAAAAAAAAAAAAAAAAACTAATAGTCTAGTAGCTTTTGTAACCGCTTTTGTTATCAATGGAAAATTGAAAATTCCTAAAAAATTGTTTTCTTACTGTTGCATTTATTTGCAAGAACTACGCTTGGTCTGATTCATGCGGGGCCATGATACGTAGGCAATCTACAAAAAATTCGACCGTAATCCTAAGAAAAAGAGAAAAAAGAGAAACACGAGGGAAATAAAAGGAAAGAAAAAAAAACAAGAGAGAAAAAAAACACAAAAGAAGAAAATAAGGAATTGAGAGAAAAACCCTAGCCAAAGAAAAGAAAAAGCAGAAAATGAAAATACAGAAGCAGGAAAAGAAAATGAAAGAAAACAAAAGAAAAAGAGAAAGAAAAGAGAAAAGGAATAAGAAGAAAGCCGGAATGACGCATGCAACAGAAGCAAACATGTAGATATCCATTTAACTGTATAGGTGCATCACACTCTAATGTGCAGTTACCTATCTGTTACTTGTTTCATACTAACCGTTTGCNCGTTGATCTACTGAATATCAAACCGAGGAAAGATATCATTGAGGCACTAATACCATTTTGGGACCGGACCCGTAACATATTCCGGTTTTCAGACTTTGAACTCACACCTGCTTTAGAGGAGATTGCGGGATATGTGACGTATTCCGGTTTTCAGACTTTGAACTCACACCTACTTTAGAGGAGATTGCGGGATATGTGGGCCTCAACGGGAACCTTCGAGGAAGATACCCACTGGCACCACGACCGGTAACCCATCATAGGTTTTTGGATTTATTGAATGTTAGCTGGGATATTCAGGACCCGCATCTGGCAGAAGGGTGTTGTACAATGCATTTCCTACATCACCGGTATGGTAACCCAAAAGGTTTCGAGGAGCTCAACACTGGCTTGACAAATGCCGGAAATAAAGACAAATGGGAGGCTCGACGGGGATTAGCCTTTATGGTGGCCTTTCTGGGAGTAGTGGTTTGNCTGTCAAATTCCACCTGAGTATCTTAGAAACCGTAGTTAGTTTGTGGTAAACCGGCCTCGCATCGATACTTCACCAGATCCAAAGGAAAAACAGAGATGTCATCTGAAATGACCTTGCCTACAGTCCCCATACCTGAAGATAGCCTAATCTCTGGGATCCCGGCCTCTGAATCCTATACATCTGAAGAAAATCGGATCCTGCACTTGTGCTTGATGGAAATGTGGGATGCTTGGAATAACGGAAAGGATCCCCCAAGCACTATTCCCGGATTCCCCGAGTTGTTCTCTAGATCTGGAGGTGTTACTACTGTCCCCATCAGCCGCACAAATATTCCTCTGAGTCAACCTACCATGACTGCTAACTTTTTCGGAACACCCTCTGAGGATCATTCCCAAGTGTTCCTATCTGGAATTGCTCCCAACATCTTTACAGCTCTACCATCTTCTGCAACTACCCAATTATCAATACCAAAACATGTTTTTGACCCTTCAGTCTTCACATTTCAGAATCCAGTTTTTCAGGTCGACTCTCCTCACTATCCTCAATATTCCTACTCTCGGCCACCATATGAGATCACACCGGGGCAAGACAAAACCCCTAAAGCCCCGGAGCAGGATGAAATGACAAAAAGAATGAGGAGTTTAGAGCAAAGTTTGAAAAATATGCAAGGTCTAAGCGGGCAGANGAAATGTACCGAGCTCAGACCAAATGTCGCGAAGGCGAGAAATTCTTTCAAGGTTGCAATTTGCTCTTACAGTTGTGGATGCAAGAACACCTCTGTCACCGCACAGTCTATATGAATTACGGTTTAACCGGGTTGAGTTGTATTACAGAATTTGAGACCCGGGTGACAGGTATTGAGTTCCTTGAAAGTACTGAGGCCTCGTCATCAAGCTTAAGATCCTTGACCGCAGATAAAGTCGAATGGGCTTATGGTTGGCTTCTCGTTACTGAAGCTATATACACATCAGCAGAGGTCCCCTATATTCTTTTGATGGGTATCTGAAGCATACAGCCTTAAGCTCCTTACCGGGTTTTGCGACAATTTGGAAGATTCCAAACAGTGCGTAATGATGAAGACCTGAGTGAGCAAGTTATTGAGTTGGG